>JACEVL010000956.1:0-2500 GCA_020284085.1 Aporrectodea caliginosa
TTGCAGTAGGAGCAGTTTTAACGCAGATGGATGATAAGGGAATAGAGCGCCCTGTGTCATTTATAAGTCAGAAGTTGACTGATACCCAGAGGAGATGGGCAACTGTGGAGAAAGAAGCCTATGCTATTATTTGGGCTCTAAATAAGTTGAAAGAGATAATAATTGGATCTAAAGTTCACATCTTTACAGATCACAATCCTTCCTTTAACTTATCTGACTGAATCTATGTCTAAGTCTGCTAAACTGGTGCCTGGGCTTTAGCACTGCAAAATTTTGATGTAGAAGTTAATTATGTAAATGTTGCAGCAGATTGTTTATCTAGATTATAAAGAGTGTTTATTTTACTGTATTATAAAGTATTAAGTTTATTGCATAATTTAAGTACATGATGCAAATTTTTAAGTTTAATTTGCTCAATCCAAAGAAAGGAAGCAGATTAATGTGAACAAATGTTTTGCATATATAATGAGCACAGGTGTTCCTTAGGTTGATATATATATAATGTGTATTCGATTGTTAAGCGTTTTAGTCTTAGGCCTTAGTTGCGCTGTCGGCTCGTGGGCGCTTGGCCTAAAGTAGCCTAAACTTTGGCTGACGATAGATTCTTTACACGTGCAGTTAGCGCGCCAAACTTAGAAATTGCTGATGAAAGTGAATATTGAACAATACATGTTTTTCAGTAGAGAGTATGAAACGAATTGCAGTTGACTTGCAAGAACCAGGTAAGTCGACTTACCTGGTTATCGTGAAAGTTAGCTTAAAATGCTCCTGACGTAGAGGCGCATCTATGGTGTAAATTTCAAGCTGGTAGCTGCAAAATTAAGGGAGTAGGTAGGACAATAACCAGGCAACTCAACTTACCTGCTTTGAGAATTTTCGCATTCCGGTGCCATGATTGCGTGCATAAATGAGATAAGTCAACAAACCCGGTTATTGCATAAAAGATCATAGCCTCTCGGTTGCAAGCAATAGACATGTATGTGAACAAACCTGATTATTGCACGCAACCGTGAGCCAGTTATATACGTTGTCGGATGCATTAGCGAAGTAAGTAAGGATATAATAACAATATTCTGCCACTAGATGGAGACCATTTAGCCATTTCACGAACTTCAAATCGGTGTCATTCAGTTACCTTCTTCTGGCTCATGTCTCTAGGCCTAATGTTTATCATTTCCATGCAATAACAAGGTTTGTTCACATATTAGATTCTTACATGTAAATAAGTTTCCAGCACCACACGAAAGTTGCTTATAATTTACATGCAACAACAAATTTTGTTCACATACATGATTCTTGCATGGAAAGAAGTTCCAAAACTACAGGGAAGTTTCAATGCCATAACCAGGTTAGTTAACATATGTGATTGTTGCATCAAAAAAGTTCCAGAACTACAGGGAAGTTTCAGTGCAATAACCAGGTTAGTTGACATATGTGATTCTTGCATCCCAAAAAAGTTCCAGAACTACAGCAAAGTTTTAGTGCAATAACCAGGTTTCTTGTTCATTTGCCCATAAAATACTAATTAGCAACAGCCAACCTTTAATAATTTTATTTTATGATCAGTTACAATTAGATGCACCTTATACTTTTTAAATTTTGTCGTTATCTATTTCCTGGACGAAACGGCAAGCTTTTGAAGAGCAAAAAACATTAAAACTCGATTTGCCGAAAACTATGATTTTTCACTTACCTGGTTCTTGCACCAATGTCTTCAGTTGAGCTGTATTGATAAGAACTTTGATTGTACGTTTGAAATAACTGTGTTTAAAGAAAGGAGAAACATTCAAAGAACTGTGTCAATTTAATTCTTAAACAGTTAGAAGACGTTGAGCAATTTATATGTAGAGATAAGGAAAGTTCTTGAGGTAGGTCACAACTAAGAAAGAAAAGAGTTGGTGACAGGTTCCATTGTGTGTCTCATTATGTTTGTGATCTATTGTTGTTGATGAATCAATTAACGCCTCAGTTAATCAATCACTTCTATCCCAGCATTTGTTTAATAGTTTCGATTATCTTTCGTGTTCTTGAAATTACAAATGGCGTGACAGCTGTGGTGTACGTCGAACGAAAACCCGAAAAAGGTTCTTTTAATTACTGAGCAATTAATAAATTGCAGAGGCTGTTGTTGTTTTGATTGTTGTTGTATTGTTAATTGTTGCTTCTATATATATACTCTATATTTCTCATGAGCAGATTATGCCCTATTCATGTGATCGTGAGGAGGCAGGTGGCATCGCCCTACAAGCAACGGGAAGCGATGTAAGAGCGTGTTTCGACTGAGGATGGTGGCAAATGGAAGAGCCTGGCAGAGGGAGGACAGACGGATAAGTGGACGACGGACCACAGTCAGTCGCCAGCAGTTGATGATGATGGTCTCTCTTCGCTGGTCTTCGTCCGCTGGTCACCGGTGACCACATGGAGGACCAACCAAGAGAGGAAGAGGCAGATGCAGGACGGGATTCCTTTTCAGGCTCCTTATAACTTGATTTATGAAACT
>JACEVL010000956.1:7500-177500 GCA_020284085.1 Aporrectodea caliginosa
AGGAGGAGAGGAGGAGAATGACGAGAAGGAGGAGGAGAATTAGGAGGAGGAGGAGAATGAGGAGGAGGAGAATGAGGAGGAGGAGGAGGAGAATGAGGAGGAGGAGGAGAATGAGGAGAATGAGGAGGAGGAGAATGAGGAGGAGGAGGAGAATGAGGAGGAGGAGGAGAATGACGAGAAGGAGGAGGAGGAATGAGGAGGAGGAGAATGAGGAGGAGGAGGAGAATGAGGAGGAGGAGAATGAGGAGGAGGAGGAGAATGACGAGAAGGAGGAGAATGAGGAGGAGGAGAATGAGGAGGAGGAGGAGGAGTAGAATGACGAGAAGTAGGAGGAGGAGGAGGAGAATGAGGAGGAGGAGGAGGAGAATGACGAGGAGGAGGAGAATGACTAGGATGCGGGAGATGAGAAGAAGAGCAAGGAAGAGGAAGAAGAGGAATTGGGGGTCGACACTCGACAGATGACGAGGCAGCTGTGTTGAAGGGACCCTTCATCACCTTCAGCACCATATGACATCTTCTGTAATGTTGTGACATCACAGAGTCAATGTAGAGGACGAGTTTGTGCATACACTGCATGGGACCACTGGATACTTTCTGAGATGGCCTAGCGCCACGAAAGCCTAGCCAGCTCAGCTGAACGTAAGGGTGCAAGATGTGCAATTGTGCATGATAGCCGTATTACTGTGTTTAAATGAACGTATCAGATCGATCTGTTGTAGGTCTGTTATCTTCTGCGCTCTTGATTAATGGTCTCTATTTAGAGCGACGCAGATGACTTATGGGTAAGTACCGTACAACTCAAGGCCTCTGACTCGCTCGTCTATTTGTTCATAGGAGATGAGGGTAGATGGGGGAGATGGGGGAGGGGAGAGGAGAGGAGGGGAGAGGAGGGGTGGAGAGGAGGAGGTGCGCGTGATGGCCGCAGTCTATTTCTAATCAGAGAAGTGCCATCGCTTGACAGATTGGACCTTCCGCTGCCATTTCAGAATGCATTCTGAAGATGTCGTACATACATATACATATATATTACATATATAATACACTGCACCATATGATACTATATATACATTACATATATATATATGACTGTTTCTTGTATATAAGGTGCTGCCCTGAAGAGACAGAGTAGAGCGTCGATAGTCTTATAATCGGGGTCCAATGCAGTCGTAGCCATTGGTTGAAGAGTAACTGCAGTGGGCCAATGATCTGTCATCCGATGTTGATCGTCGTCCAATATAAGTACATGTAACCAACAACAACAACTGCTGAGATTCAGCCACACATACAGGGAATCGAATCCACACTACTGTGTGTGTGTGTGTGTGTGTGTGTGTGTGTGTGTGTGTGTGTGTGGTTGTGTGTGTGCGTGTGTGTGTGTGGTTGTGTGTGTGCGTGTGTGTGTTACATCGTAACATAGCATAGCAAGGGGTTTAAGTGGTTCAGAAGACATCGTATGTGTTTGAACCACTGCAAGTTAACCTGTAATGCTTAATTTAAAGTCTGTCTCTCGACGCTTCCTCTTGTAAGTTAAGTCCACAACTCTTGAACTGCAGAATTTCTGCAATAATGTTCCTGTTACATAATTTAGACCTACAATGTATGTCCTCGAGTTGCCTTGTTTGGTGCCAATTCAAAGAACCTTTCCAACTGCACTGCTTCTTTTCCAGTGATAATCTTCTGGACTTCAATTAAGATTATCACTGTAAAGTAGTCAATTAATGCAGTCCCACGTTTTGTAATATTTTGAAGCCATGACCACGGGTAGGCCTACCTAGTACAGGAGAATTGCGGTGTTTTCAATTTACACATCATAAACTCGGCGGATATTACTTGCGGAAACTTGGTCGAGATATGAATTCATATGTTTGATTTGAATATTGACGTTTATTCGTGTCACATGATCCGCTGCTCGTGACAGCCAACAGCCAAGGTTGTCACCTGTTTAAAGAAGCAGAAAGATCTATAAAATATTAATACAACGAGTAACATTTATAACGATATAACATATAACGATATAACATATAACGATATGTTAAGTGTTTCACGGAGGGGCAACCTATAGCTTATTGCGGGAGAATCTACGAAGGATTATCTACCTTCGTCAGTTTAGACTCCATCGGGTAAGAAATCTTGAATTAATCGAGGGCCAAAACTCCGATTTCTAAGGCTATAAGTCGTGTCGATGTTAACACTAGGCTACTCTGCTCTGGCAATCGGTGAGGAGTGGAAGAAATTCCAGTGACGGAAAGAAACACGATGGCGTTTGTAGACTCAGCCAAACTGAAGCACTCAATAGACCCGGAGTAGCATCGATGGAGTTACACAGGTTGATAACACCGAGATGCTCCTTTACATCTAATACCAAGGCACTCGTCATCATGCCGTCAAAATATTACAAACCTCATCTACGCCATGACGCCCGTAAAAAGTTCTTCTGTAGCCGCATTGGTAACATAAGGAATCGACTCCATGCATCTGTGGCTGAAGCCAAATCACTAAGTACATTTAAGTCTGGATTTTGTGAATCTTGTGAATTCCTAAATCTCACAGTAATCTGAAGTTAAGCGATGGTAGTTTACAGCCATCACTTTATGTCTGAAGTTTTGTGTTACCGTTTTATAGTGCGTAGACTAGGTAAGATTTGCAGTGGCTTTTGTATTACTTTGTTTCTCGTTGGGTCCTATATATAGGGTGGTGGGTGCCGTGGGTCTTTTCATTGTGTTGATATTTGAATGTCCGGAAGTGGTTCAAATGACGTAGTCATGGTTCCCGTAACAACCATCCAAACATCCTCTGACTATCTTCCTACGTCACTCAGGTACTGGCCAGAAGGAAATAAATACAGGGCTGGGGCGGTTGTCCGCTTTTTGGAAAATCAGAAGATATTGGTTGGACCAGTTCTTCAGTCTCGGTTGCACAGAACCTACTTCGCCAATTGCGCATCAATCGCTGTATATGAACATAAATATCGAAACATATGAATACATAGAAATTTATCGAAACATATGAATACATAGAAATTTATCAGTCATACGTATGATTGTACATAGCACCATCGATATATTTTATATACATAAAAATATATGCGGTTTAATCACATAGGCTACTCAGCCGCTACTGTAAGCCGCTACTGTTACATGGCTGTAACATTGGCTGTCTATCTGTTCTACGCGTTGATGACTTTTGGCCTCTGGGTTTGTAGATGCGTTTGCGTGCATGCACTCGTCTAATGCTGCTGCTGCTGCTGATGGTGGTGGTGGTGGTGGTGGTGGTGGTGGTGAGGAGGATGACGATGCTGCTGGTGATAATGCATCCCAAAGGCGTCGTAAGTCGTTTCGCTTCGAAGATTGCAAAATGCTCATCGCTGCTGTTCTTCCTACGTGCATCGTCTCTACTTCTGACGACGGACGATTGCCACCCCACCCCACCCACACCCACCCCCTCTCCACCACCGATCACTCCTCTCTGTCTATCTGTTTCTCTCTCTGTCTGTCTCTGTCTCTCATTCTCTCTCTCTCTCTCTCTCTCTCTCTCTCTCTCTCTCTCTCTCTCTCTCTGCCTTCGTCTCTCACATTCTCTCATTTCCATTCTGTCTCTCTTCTTCCTCCTCTTATTCTTCTCTGTCTGTCTCTCTCGCATTCTATCCTTTGTCTATCTTCCTTCTCTCTCATTCTGGCTCCATCCCTCTATACAAAATCCTCTCTCGTCTCTTTCTAGATACATATAGGCCTGCACATGAAATAGTCTTTCTCTGCCTCCCTCCCTCCATCCTTTCCTCCTCCCACTCTCTTTTTCTCTCTTGCTAGGTGGGTGGCCTAGTGCTAACGTGTCTGAAATCTCGATGAGCTTTGAAAAGTATGATCTATGGAAGCATGGTTTCAGGTTTCAAATGAATTCCTTTTATTAAAAAATGTAGTAACCAATATATATATACCATCTAACGATGGACAGGAATATTTATCCATCCATCCATCCATCCACACATCCATCCATTCATCCATCCATCCATCCACACATCCATCCATCCATCCATCCATCCATCCATCCATCCATCCATACATCCATCCATCCATCCATCCATCCATCCATCATCCATCCATCCATCCATCCATCCATCCATCCATCCATCCATCCATCCATCCATCCATCCATCCATCCATCCATCCATCCATCCATCCATCCATCCATCCATCCATCCATCCATCCATCCATCCATCCATCCATCATCCATCCATCCAACATCCATCCATCCATTCATCCACCCGTCCATCCATCCATCCATCCATCCATCCATTTATCCATCCATCCTTCCATCCGTCCATCCATCCATCCATCCATCCATCCATCCATCCATCCATCCATTTATCCATCCATCCTTCCATCCGTCCATCCATCCATCCATCCATCCATCCATCCATCCATCCATCCATCCATCCATCCATCCATCCATCCATTTATCCATCCATCCTTCCATAGATCCATCCATCCATCCATCCATTTATCCATCCATCCATCCATCCGTCCATCCATCCATCCATCACTCCATCCATCAACCTTCCATCCATCCATCCATTTATCCATTTATCCATCCATCCTTCCATCCATCCATCTATCCCTCCATCCATCCTCCATCCCACCTCCATCCATCCATCCACACATCCATCCATCCATCCATCCATCCATCCATCCATCCATCCATCCATCTATCCATCCATCCACATCCATCCATCCATCCATCCATCCATCCATTCCATTTATCCATCCATCCATTTATCCATCCATCCTTCCACCTGTCCATCCATCCATCCATTTATCCATCCATCCATCCTTCCATCCGTCCATCCATCCATCCATCACTCCATCCATCCATCCTTCCATCCATCCATCCATCCATCCATCCATCCATTTATCCATTTATCCATCCATCCGTCCATCCATCCATCCCTCCATCCATCACTCCATCCACACCTCCATCCATCCATCCACACATCCATCCATCCATCCATCTATCGATACATCCATTCATCCATACATCAATCCATCCATCAATCCATTCATCAATCCATTCATCCATCCATCCATCAATCCATCCATCCATCCATCCATCCATTCGTCACTCCATCATGCACCCATTCCATTTACCCGAGGGCATTAGGGATCTTATATCGGTCTTTGACTAAGACATGAGGCACCAACCTGAGCAGGGTTTACGCAGGCATTTCTAGATGGACTCTGAGTGCATGGACTCAGAGAAAGGCGTCTCTGCTGGGTACAGAGATCCATCTGCCCTGCAGAGCAACGTACGCAGTCTAGATATTGAGCACAGGTGGTCATTGGAATATTAATCCCTGATCTATGGGATTATCGTTTCTTTAATCTACAATCAATCGTTCTCTCTTCATAATACATAAACCGTTGTCTTCTCCGCTAATTAATTAATGTCATGTAATATAATTGATTTCTATGATCTATCGTAATCGTAAGTCGCAATCGTAAATTAGAGCATCTCTAAAACGCTTCTAAAAACCCATAGGCCTATGGCTGCAGCATAGTAGGCCTGTACCTGGATGACCTTACTTCGAGAGGTCACCAGGAGACAAATGTCGAGTGAATTTCTTATCTTGGATCTACTTCCATCTGAACGCAATTAAGTGCTTTTTTCCTGGTAGTTTCTATGAAGATATTTCTCTGTCTGATGTGAAATGCCGCGATAGCAATTCACTGACTTTGCCAGGATCACTACTTTTCTCAAAAAATCCTTACTTTTATTGGTGCTTCTAGGATCTGCTATACCTACTTCGCAATTCTCTTGTTTTGACCATCCAACTTTGGATCTGCTTCATCGCTCAAAATTGAATCCATCGTCAATAATAACATTTACAATACCCAATTGTTGCAGGCAACATTACCCATAAGATATGGCGGTCTTCGTATGAAGGGGGTTATTGTGTCGCTGGCTTCTTCTGCCTATTTGACTTAAGCTGTGATCATCCGTGATCTCCAGTCCACTCATCTCAGTCATCGCCCTCCAGTCGCTATTTGTTGATGGCTCGCAGGGAAGCATCGCCCCCCCCCCTAGTGTTCATCCGATGCCAACAAAACGATCTGGAACGGACCTGTGATTGAATGGGGGAGTTGGGAGATCAGACTGATCGACCACGGATGAAGTAAGTCTGTTGCCCTCATATACACTATACAGGTGATTGGTTTTCACCGCTTTTCACATTCATCATCCGGTCTGTGCTTCAGCAATGAGGCAGTTCATGTTGACCTTCGATTGAACCTCGATCTGTGCAGCCCTAACCAACGTAGATGGGGGGGGGGTTGATTGGCCCTGGTGGCCACCATGGTCTTGTTTGTAGATTGGCGTTAGAGCGATTCCTTCGTCATCATGCTATCAATGATATAGTCTGGCGGACTCTTCAAAAGCTGATTTTCCAATTATAAAGCCCAACAGGTTTGCTAAGCTCAGATGTCAAGAGACCTGCAGACGGGACTCCGATGGTTCCCTGGGTGGCAGATTAACATTTTGCATTGAATACCACAGTGGTTCATGGGCGCCATCCGATAGGCCTATTGCTCACAGAGCAAATGCAGCAGAATATGGAATTATTTGCTACGATACTTGAAGGACCTGGCGACAGAAATATTGTCATAAGACGAACAAGTCCGAAAATATTTGTACAGAACAGCAGCTGTGTCAATCGGTCATCTGCAGTTGGGTCAATTGGTGCAATTCACTTGCACCGCATTCGACTGACGCTGGTCAACTGCTGCAGACAGGAAGACAGACAAGAACACTCTGAGACAGATAGGCAAACAGAAAACAACGAAGATCATAAATACGATGACAATTTCATAACGACTGTGAGATGATGATGACGACGACGACGATGAAGACGACGATGATCATGATGAAGGTAATGATTGTGGTTTGAGCGACTCCTTCAGCGGTGGCGGGCAACAATCCGCCACGGATCATTCTCTTGAACAGGTGGTCTATCCTTATCTGTCTCTGTCCTTTTTGCTGGTGCACCCCCACCAGGGTGGGGAGGCATTGATGATATGCGCAACCGTTGTTGCCATGGTGATGTCGTGCAGAGGTGCCGGCTGAAGTCCATGCGAGCGGAGTGTACTCTGTATTGGTGTTGAAAATCGTTTAGTAGTAAATCTCAATCAGTAAAGGGATTCTTTAGCGCCTTTGCTTTAAATGTCGAAAGTTGCTCAAAAATCGAAAGCAGGAAAACTTACAATTGAATCAATGGAAGTCATAAATGTAACGATGTTTAAGACGTATTAAAAGATCAAGTCCGGAATGTAACTGTAGAGTAGCTACTTGTTTTATTTATGTTCTTCTCTAGCCTTTGAACTTCATTTCATTTTTAAGGATCCTGAGTGGCCGAGTGGGTTGGTAGCCTGCTCGTCACGCCGGCGCCCCGGGTTCGCTTCCCGGTCGGGTCGGTTTATCAGAGATTAATTTCTCGGATCTTTACTGCGGGTGGCTCGGTCGCATTATAAACGTGGAGTACAATACAACACACAATACAACACATCACAATACAACTGGGGCGCGGTGGTTTAGGGGTATGTTCGGTGCCTTGCAGCTGGAGGGTTGCGGGTTCGAATCCACCTCAAAAGTCGCCGCGTAGGGACCCTGGGCAAGTCCTTCACTCGCAATTGCTCATGCGCTTCGGCGTGAAACTCCGATTCAGCGTTGCGCAGTAGTCGGGAGCGCCTCTGAATGGGAAATCTGGTAGGGGCGCTATAACAAGTGTTCAAATACAATACAATACAATACAATACAATACAATTTCAAACAAACTCGATCTTGGGCCGTACTCATCCTTAATTTGAGTCTTGCAAACGGCTTTGTCAGAATGTTTAGATTTCACTGGTTGACGCTCTGGTTGCTAGCCTTCTTGATTACAGGAACTCAGTTCTACGAATTTCAGTTTAAAACATGTTCCATAATTTAAAAGGTAATGAGCATTAACCAGTCAACTTGCCGTTCACCTTTTTCACCGTTGGCCTCACAAATAGTCTATTGCGCTTGGTCAGAGGTCGCTTGACTCTTGTTGCAATTTGAACTAGAACTGTAATGAATTGTGTTTCTGGGCTATCATCACGGTCGCTGACCTGAGGCTCTGGAATCTGTTTCCATTCTCTCTGCAAAGGTCTCTGATGTCGTTTAGATCTGAGCTGAAATCTCATATTTCGATTTGCTTATCTTGTCTTCGGGTCGTCTCTGGTGCATCATAGATCTCAACGGGTTCTGTCGAATGGATTGAGAGTATTTGGACGACGGCGGCGAAGGGAGGCCTAGCTTTGAAGAGACGACGACCTCTGCCATTGATGCCATGGGCGTCGGTTGTACGAACGACGACGTTTCTAGGTCGGGGATTAGCAGATGAAGGACGGACAAATAAAGAAGGCGAAAGAAGGGTAAGAGGGGGAAAAGATGGACACAGTGAGAGGAGAAACTGAAGAACGGGGGACTATTGATGCAGGATTATAGAGTCTTACAATATTGTCCATGATTCCCCATCAGTTAATAGGAAAGGGTTATTATCTAATCATCCATATGATAGATCTATCCAGCCATCTATCTACGCTTGCATTTACACATCTCTTATCCATCCATCATTCCATCTGTATGTTCGTCAAACCACTTCCACCATCACTCCCTTCCTCCCACCTTCTCTCCATCCCACCATCCATTCATTTTTCTCCCTCTTACCCTCCATACATCCGTCCATCCATCCACCCATCCTTCCCACCTCTAACCATCAATCAATCAGTCAATCCAGCTATGACCTATACCCCATCCACCAATCCCCATTCACCTACATGTATACCCCATCCACCAATCCCCATTCACCGATGCATATCCACCCTTCCATCGCTTCGGCGTCTATTTGATGTCTCTGAGTTGGATGGACCTGCAGGTGACCTCTGCTAGTCAGAGTCTCCATTCTCCAGTCTTCCAGTCTCCAGAGTCTCCATTCTCCAGTCTTCCAGTCTCCATTTCAACTCTTCTCATCCTCGTTCATCAGACGAACGAACGAACGAACGAACGAAGAGTCCAACATCGTCGACGACCAATTCCACGCACCTCACTCGCCAATCCATCGCCTCCTGCCTCCTGCCGTCGCCACTGACTCTGGCTCCGGATCCACTGACCGACAGACTCACAGATGGACAGACGAATGGATGGACGGACGAACGGACAGATGGACAGATGGACAGACGGGTGGATGGACAGAGGGCGATCGAAGAGCGGCGTCGGCTGCTGGTGCTGCTGGTGCTGCTGCTGCTGCTGCTGATGCTGTTTGTGGCGATGGACGAAGAGATGAAGCAGCAGATGACGATCGGCAGCTGCTGTTGTCTATCGATGCCATAGACACCGGCGACCGATGCCACAGACTCCCTTCTGCTGCTGCTGCTGCCTCTGCTGTTGTTACTGTGGCTGTGGTCGTCGTAGGGATAAAGTGAGGATAAATGTTTTCATTCTGTTGCTGTTGATAGAGATGAGAAGAGATGAAGAGGAGAGCGAACGTCGTCTGATGGATTTTTCTCTCTTCTTCTGCTTCGCTTCTTAATCGTCGTTTCTTTGTTTTGCCTCATCATCGATGAATCCTCTCCTCCATCTCCTCCATCTCCCTCTCCTCCGTCTCTTCCGTCGTCGTTGGATTCTCTTGGATTTCATCGTCGTCTCCAGTTCCTTCCTGTTCCGCTCTTCCTCCGTCGATATGTTGCTGCTCCATCCAACGCATTCTTCCAGCGGCGCTGCTACACTCGGTACGTAGCATATACCTATTACACACCTGTCCTCTATCGTTCACTCACCTGCCATCGCCATACCTTTAGGCCTCAGCTGTAGACAACCAATAGTCCACTTTAGGACAAATAGTCCACCTGGATAAACCACCAGGTGTTGCTGATGCGATGCTCTTAGTTGTCAATGAGAATGTACCGTGTAAAAAGACTAATGCTAAACACTATTAAGGCTGGTAAGCCTGTTATCATCCATGGAGCACATTGGTCACAATGGGTCACATTTGGTCACAATGGGTCACATTGGATCACATTGGGTCAAATTTTTTGTCATAATGGGTCACAATGGGTCACATTGGGTCAAATTCTTTGTCACAATGGGTCACGGCGCCCACTCAACCCTCCATCCTGATTGAGTCGATAGCTGAAAACCGACATTAGAAAATGAGTTCGGAATTCTGTCGTTAGATGGAGGGTCGATGGTGTTTGGTCGTTTCTGCTCATCAGCCGAATAATCCTTCGGGGAGGTTTCTATACTCAGCCATGCAAGAAATAGACTTAATGTTATCATTGCTTTTCAGTCTACAATTATAGTCCGTCTTTAGGTCGGTCTATACTCTATAGGCATCGTCTGCAAATCTTTTGACAACTCCTACAGCCGAGACCGTCTGTAGGAGTTGTCAAAAGATTCATCTGGACAGACGTTGCCTCTCGGTGTACGTCTCATGAGGCGCTGTATAAATGCCTTGTTGTAGAATTGCGCTACAGCATTTGCTTAGTTAAGTTGGAGATTTCATGTTTTGATTAATCCACCACATTCCGCTGACTCTGATTACAATGTATGAGTCGGTTGAAGACATAGAGGACGTTTAGAAATTCATATGTTTTCTTATCTAAATACTAATAAATAGTTGTTTGCAACATGTCATGACTGGTTTGTGTGATATAGTGATTGACTGATTGGTCGACTTGTAACACGTAGAGCGCGGATTCGAATCTCCTTAGAAAATGATCGTTGTGTAGAGCGGGAGTGAATTTCCCAGATACACGGACTATTTATTACAATCGTCAATTGATTCCTATCGTTTGCTTTTGGAGGCAAATAAAATCGTGGTTCTCTCGGATGGCCTAAGACGCCCTAAGTTATATTGCAGGTCTAAAACGTATTTGCTCTTCGAAATATTAGCACAGATGTATGCCTAAGACGATGCAGAATGTTTCTTATAGACAGGGATCTCAGCCGTTGCTATATCCCTCTGCCTCTTATGCGAGGCGCTTCTCTAGCGAGGGGCCTCTCCCGCGATGGACCTCTCCCGCGAGGGCCTCTCCGGCGAGGGACCTCTCTCGCGAGGGCGAGACCTCGGGCCTCTCCCGCAAGTGGCCTCTCCCACGAGTGGCCTCTCCCGCGATGGACCTCTCCCGCGAGGGATTTCTCCTGCGAGAGCCTCTCCCGCAAGTGGCCTCTCCCGCGATGGATCTCTCCTGCGGGGGCCTCTCCCGCAAGTGGTCTTTCCCGCAAGTGGCCTATCCCGCAAGTGGCCTCTCCCGCAAGTGGCCTCTCCCGCGAGGAGCCTCTTCTGTGAGAAGCCTCTCTAGCGAGGGGCTCTCCTGCGACTAACCTCTCCCGCTAGGGGTATCTCCCGAGAGGGGCCTCTCTCTCCTGCGAGGGAATTCTCCTTCGAGGGGCCTCTCCTGAGAGGGGCCTCTCCCGCAAGTGGCCTCTCCCGCAAGTGGCCTCTCCCACGAGTGGCCTCTCCCGCGAGGGCCTCTCCCGCGCGGGGCCTCTCCTGCGAAGGACCTCTCCCGCTAGGGGATTCTCCCGCGAGGGGCCTCTCCTGCGAGGGAATTCTCCTTCGAGGGGCCTCTCCTGCGAGGGGCCTCTCCCACAAGTGGTCTCTTCCGCGAGGAGCCTCTCCTGCGAGGGGCCTCTCCCGCGAGGAGCCCATCCTGCGAGGGGCTAATTCAGCCAAAATGTTGCTTCTTGTGGAGAATCCTCTGTATTCTCGTGATCACTCCTCATCATCGTAGGTGTCTTTTCCATTTTGTCCCGTTCTTATTGAAAACTAAAAAGTCTTGTCCTCATATTATTCGGCAGATAGCTCCTTAGAAGATGGAACAAGGCATTAAGGTTTGCAGATGATCAGGCAATGTTGGCGAGAAACTAGAAAGGACTGCAAGCAATGATGGATAGGCTAAACACAACATCAACCGAATACGGGATGAAGATTAACATCAAAAAGACAAAGGTATTGAAGATAAGTAAAGGAAAGGAAACTGTAGTCAGAATACACATTGGAGGAAAACAGATAGAGCAAGTCAAAGAATTCTGCTACCGGTACCTAGGGAGTATGATCACGACAGATGCCAAATGCCACAGAGAAATTAAAAGAAAGATAGCAATAGGAAAGGAGGCATTCTCAAACAGGAGAGAATTACTTAGAGGAAAACTAAACAGGAATCTAAAGATAAGAATGATAAAGACAATAGTATGGAGCGTGGTGCTGTATGGATCGGAGACATGGACAATGAGAAAAGCGGATATAAGAAGACTGGAAGCTTTTGAAATGTGGACATGGAGAAGAATGGAAAAAATCAGCTGGACAGAACATATAACAAATGAAGAGGTGTTGGGAATAATTGGAGAAGAAAGAGTCCTTATGCGCACAATAAGAGAGAGGCAAAGGAAATGGATTGGACACACGCTGAGAGGAGACTCACTACTAAAAACGGTCATCGAAGGAAAACTGAAGGGGAGGAAGACTAAGACAGATGATGCTGGATTGGATGATGACAAACGGCTACAGGAAACTGAAAGAAGAGGCCCAACAACGAGAGGAGTGGCGACGTCGGACATTTGAACCTGCCTAAGAGGCAGAGAACCACAAGAAGAAGAAGCTCCTTAGTCCTTACTCTCACCGGATCATGGATGCACGTTTCTAAGGCTAATACTAGTTAGACGATAGGAGGACATTGCCAAATAGCCAAGGACGTTAATCAGATCTGAATTTCGATCAGGGAGAGAAAGACAGAGAAAGAGACAGAGACATCAAGACACACAGACAGAGACAGAAAGAGAGAGAGAGAGTTGTGAAGTAGGAATGAATCCGAAATCCGTCGGGATTTCCTACGGCGATTGTCGTCGCTTTTCTTATCAGCGGACGAACTCGTTGTTCGAGGGAGGAAGAGCAGAGGGAGGAAGAGCAGAGGGAGGAAGAGCAGAGGGAGGAAGAGCAGAGGAAGGAAGAGCAGAGGGAGGAAGAGCAGAGGAAGGAAGAGCAGAGGGAGGAAGAGCAGAGGAAGGAAGAGCAGAGGGAGGAAGAGCAGAGGAAGGAAGAGCAGAGGGAGGAAGAGCAGAGGAAGGAAGAGCAGAGGGAGGAAGAGCAGAGGAAGGAAGAGCAGAGGGAGGAAGAGCAGAGGAAGGAAGAGCAGAGGGAGGAAGAGCAGAGGAAGGAAGAGCAGAGGGAGGAAGAGCAGAGGAAGGAAGAGCAGAGGGAGGAAGAGCAGAGGAAGGAAGAGCAGAGGGAGGAAGAGCAGAGGAAGGAAGAGCAGAGGGAGGAAGAGCAGAGGAAGGAAGAGCAGAGGGAGGAAGAGCAGAGGAAGGAAGAGCAGAGGGAGGAAGAGCAGAGGAAGGAAGAGCAGAGGGAGGAAGAGCAGAGGAAGGAAGAGCAGAGGGAGGAAGAGCAGAGGAAGGAAGAGCAGAGGGAGGAAGAGCAGAGGAAGGAAGAGCAGAGGGAGGAAGAGCAGAGGAAGGAAGAGCAGAGGGAGGAAGAGCAGAGGAAGGAAGAGCAGAGGGAGGAAGAGCAGAGGAAGGAAGAGCAGAGGGAGGAAGAGCAGAGGAAGGAAGAGCAGAGGGAGGAAGAGCAGAGGAAGGAAGAGCAGAGGGAGGAAGAGCAGAGGAAGGAAGAGCAGAGGGAGGAAGAGCAGAGGAAGGAAGAGCAGAGGGAGGAAGAGCAGAGGAAGGAAGAGCAGAGGGAGGAAGAACAGAGGAGGAAGAGCAGAGGGAGGAAGAGCAGAGGAAGAAAGAGCAGAGGAAGGAAGAGCAGAGGGCGGAAGAGCAGAGGGAGGAAGAACAGAGGGCGGAAGAGCAGAGAACGGAAGAGCAGAGGGAGGATGAGCAGAGGGAGGAAGAGCACAGGAAGGAAGAGCAGAGGGAGGAAGAGCAGAGGGAGGAAGAACAGAGGGCGGAAGAGCAGAGGAAGGAAGAACAGAGGAAGGAAGAGCAGAGGGAGGAAGAGCAGATGGAGGAAGAACAGAGGGCGGAAGAGCAGAGGGAGGAAGAGAAGATGGAGGAAGAGCAGAGGAAGGAAGAGCAGAGAGGAAAGGAAGAGCAGAGGGAGGAAGAGCAGATGGAGGAAGAGAACAGAGGGCGGAAGAGCAGAGGGAGGAAGAGCAGAGGAAGGAAGAGCAGAGGAAGGAAGAGCATAGGGAGGAAGAACAGAGGGAGGAAGAGCAGAGGGAGGAAGAGCAGAGGAAGAAAGAGCAGAGGAAGGAAGAGCAGAGGGCGGAAGAGCAGAGGGAGGAAGAACAGAGGGCGGAAGAGCAGAGAACGGAAGAGCAGAGGGAGGATGAGCAGAGGGAGGAAGAGCAGAGGAAGGAAGAGCAGAGGGAGGAAGAGCAGAGGGAGGAAGAACAGAGGGCGGAAGAGCAGAGGGAGGAAGAGCAGAGGGAGGATGAGCAGAGGGAGGAAGAACAGAGGGAGGAAGAGCAGAGGGAGGAAGAGCAGAGGGAGGATGAGCAGAGGGAGGAAGAGCAGAGGGAGGAAGAGCAGAGGGAGGAAGAGCAGAGGGAGGAAGAACAGAGGGCGGAAGAGCAGAGGGAGGAAGAGCAGAGGGAGGATGAGCAGAGGGAGGAAGAGCAGAGGGAGGAAGAGCAGAGGGAGGAAGAGCAGAGGGAGGAAGAACAGAGGGCGGAAGAGCAGAGGGAGGAAGAGCAGAGGGAGGATGAGCAGAGGGAGGAAGAGCAGAGGGAGGAAGAGCAGAGGGAGGAAGAGCAGAGGGAGGAAGAACAGAGGGCGGAAGAGCAGAGGGAGGATGAGCAGAGGGCGCCACCCGTTCCCGGAAGTCAATGCAGTCGATATTATTATAATCGACCTCCATCGGATCTTCCGATGACTCCGTGATGAGCTGAATGCAGCGAGGGACGTCGACGCAGGTCACCAGTGGCCGTCGGTCGGCAGAAGGCCAGAGGGGTAAAGGACCTGGCTACAGATGAAATGCCAAAGTTAACTAAGCGCACTCCTCAACACGCCTCTGCCGTTCATGCATTTAATGTCTCCATGCAGACATTAAAAGCTAACGAACAATAACTGACGCATCGTACATTGTTCAACTCTATTGTCTTCGAGTCTCTGCCTGCATCATAAGTCGTCTCGTGTTCCTGTTTCTTGCTCCACAGCTTATAAAATGACGGTTCGTACCTTCGTATCTTTTATTTATCTTCTCTGTGGTGCGTGTTCCGGTCTAGTGGGAGGGCCCTAAGTAATAGTCATTACTGATTTTTGAGAGAGACACCCAGTTTAACGTGGACCCATTATTATTCCAAAGTTTAACTTCGTCCTATGACATCAAAGGCCGCTGGCGACAATAAAAAAAATATATATAACTGGTCGCTTATGTACATGGAAATCATTTGATTAGTTTCTTAGGAGTAACATTTGAGACATTTTAAAATAGCTCATAAAACACTGACAATACGCTGGCCAAAATCATGTTAAAGTGTGTGGGTGGGTGCGCGCGCGCCCTCGTGTGTGTATTCGACCTGAACATCGGCAGTCTCTAAACATTACACTGTCTGTCCGTCCGTCCGTCCGTCCGTCCGTCCGTCCGTCCGTCCGTCTATCCTTCTATTTCTGTTGAGCCTCGGAGTTGCATTACCAAATTCTCCATAATCACACGTATATATAGTATAATCTTTTCATGTAAGCGGAATCTCGCAGTATTAGTATGACTATGAAAATGATAGGAAGCTGAATAGGATGGAGACATGGAATCTGCTGCAGTCGAGTAATGACAGATGGATTCAGTCGTCTTCCAATTCCTTTGTAGTTGTAAATAGTTGGGTCACTGCGACGCGAACACTCGTATTTTGCATCGCGCATGGTCGAGATTGAAAGGGAAGAGAGAGGGACTGGGAGGAGACAGAGAGTGAGGAAAGAGGAGGAGGAGAGAGAGAAGGAGGAGGTGGCTATTAACGGCGGCGTCTCATTAGCTCTTGTTCGTCTGGCTTTTGATTATACGACCCACTCGCCGTCCAACTTCCCCCCTCCACCTTCACCCGGTCCCTTACACAGACGACGATGATGATGATGACGATGATGAGGAGTTTGCATGATACACGGCCTCTGTCTCTCCTCTCTCCCTCTCCCTCTTCGATCCTCTCGGCCCCTCCCGGCCCCTCACGGCCCCTCTCGGCATCTCTGGCCCCTCTCTGCCCCTCCTAGCCCTGCGGCGGTGGCGGTCGAAGGGAGGAGAGGAAGCCGATCAGTGGGTCATCGAATCAACGGACGAGTCCGTTGGGGGAAGAAAGCGTTCGACAGATAACCGCAGCAGCAGCAGCAGCAACTGTCCTCTCTTCCGTCGTCGCCTCATCTCCAGCAGCAGGTCTATTGGCGACGGAAGAAGATAGACCGCAACAGCAGCAGCAGCAGCAGCAGCAGCAGCGGCATCGCTCTACTTCATATATATATATAAGTCTGGGAGGTGGAGAGGAAGGTGGCGATGGAGACAGTCTATGGACACGTGAACGGCCATTGACGAGTCAAGATATAGATCTCCTTTGAATATGACTGCTTCTTTGAATGCCGCTCGTCCTTTGAATATCCGTCGGCTGATGTTAAGGATCAGGTCTTTCGAAGGCAACGCCGTAGCCGCCAGCCTCCATAGGCCATTCATGCCTTCTGTCAGTGTATATATGGAAGGGATCGAATGCATAGATCCCTCTGTTTATGATAATTTCTTGGCTTCTGTCGTCAGCCAACGACCGTCGTCCACTTCTTAGCAATCTCAGACTCCGCAAGAGAATTATCACCCTCTCAATAGCACTTATTACAATATTCAGTAATGGATATTGAGAGTCGACTTTTAGGATAATTATGACCGTTTTAATGACTCAGATTATCACAAAAAGCAGAGCTTTAATAAGAGTCAGGTCTTGCTGTAAACCGTCTTTGCTAATCTGGATCCAATAGTCTTAGATTTCGGATGATCTTATTCCATATAAACTAATTGGTCTGACGCCGTACGTCTTCTGGTATTAATACCACATAATTATAGTATAATAATTATTATATAGTATATAATATGTGTTAATACTCCTCTCAATCCGCGGCAATCCATGATATTACCATCGACTGATGAATGTTTTCTGCTATTACTATAAAGTTTAAACTGTAGCATTCGCGAGCAATAGACTTAACATGGACCCGCCGTGGCACTGGATCGACCTATTAAGCCTCTGATCATTACACGTATGTATGTTGTATGTTTTGAACACTTGTTATAGCGCCCCTTCAAGATTTCTACTCAGAGGCGCTCCCGACTACAGCGCGGACACTGAATCGGAGTTTCACGCCGAAGCGCATGAGCAATTGCGAGTGAAGGACTTGCCCAGGGTCCCTACGCGGCGGTTTGAGGTGGATTCGAACCCGCAACCCTCCGGCTGCAAGGCACCGAACATACCCCTACGCCACCGCGCCCCACATACACCACGTTTATATTGCGACCGAGTCACCCGCAGTAAAGATCCGAGAAATTAATCTCTGATAAACCGACCGACCGGAAATCGAACCCGGGCCGCCGACGTAGCGAGCGGGCTACCAACCCACTCGGCCACTCAGGATCTCTGAGTAACCTGCATCAATTATATGTCATATATGCTTGCCGTATGTATGTTCATAATACATTTTCTGATTACATATTTGAAACTAAGCACCAGCTAATAGAAAAGAAAGCTAACTAGGCCTATAATAGATCTATCCTCGGCTTCAAGCCTACATAAATTTCATTTTCTTTTACGCAAAAAAGTCATTTGGTCGCAGTTTTTACTTGCAATCGCAATTGTAATCCTAATTTAGAGATTTTTTTAGCGCCCAAAAAGCTAAGTCATGGGAACCAGTTTATTCACAGGCACTCCTCAGTCAAAACAGAAAATGTAGCCTATATAAAAAATCGATATGCCGAGGGTCAACATCGAAAGAGTCAGGCAGGCAGACATTCGGCTGCGGTGTTTAGTGCATGGGTGGTGTTCTAGAGTTCTTTCTTAGGCACAACGTTTATAACGTGTCCGAATTCCCAATGGGTGGGACCCCAAAATAAAACTTGCGTAGGACCCGGATATAATTGGGATGGGCCTGTATGATGGCCTCTATTCGTAATGTCTGTCCTCAGCCTCGATTGGGACTCAAAGCCGGCAGTTTGGAGTTCCAGATTTCTTGTGGTTTGTATAAGACACGTGATAGAGTAGGGTACAGAAGCAGACGGACTGTAAGTCAAATCACTGGCGACCAATGAGGTCAGAAAGCTAACTAAAACTAAAATAACAAAATTCAAAAATAAAACCTCAAGTAAATTACCGAGTTCAGAAGGTGGTTGGTACTTGAGTTAGCCAGCATAAGGAGCTAGTCCGTGTTGAGTTCTTACGACTAAGAGCAGTACCAGGTGTTGGATACGAGAGGCAACGGGAAGCCAGTGTAGGGCATCAGTCATGTTGGTGGAGATGTGGGAGTAGCGAGGGAGACGAGCGATGAGCCTGACTGCCGAGTTCATAACCGACTGAAGAGAGGATAAGCTTGCTTTGGGAAGCCCAGCAAATAGTGAATTTCAGTAGTCAATGCGACAGCAGATGAAAGCATGGACTATGGCTGTAAAGACAGAAGAGGAAACAGATCTTCAGACGCTCTCAGTAGCAGTTGTAGTAGTAGCCGTTGTAGTAGCAGCTGTAGTAGTAGCAGTTGCTGTAGTAGCAGTTGAAGTAGTGGACAGTAGCAGTTATAGCCGTGGTTGATCATAGTCTTCGTCGTTATTGTTGCTACTATTGTTGATGCTGATCTGTATTGTGCTTTTTTAGTGTGCATACTATAATTATGGAAATAGAGAGCACTATAAATATAATATGATACATACAAGTGCATATATAATGCATATATATATACTTATAGAGACAAAAAAACATACAGACAACGAGCAGCCACAGAGACAGACATGCTGACGGATGGAGGAGGTCACCTATAGGTGGGTGCGCCTGTCAATCAGAGAGAGAGAGACAGTGCATAGTGGCTATTATGAAGCTTCTTCTTCGTTTACGTCGTTGTCCTACGCTGATGACAAACAGACGGATAAATGGACAGACAGACAGACAGACAGACAGACAGACAGACAGGCAGACAGAATTCTTTTAATATAAACTGACAGTCGGAGTGTTGTTGTTGTTGCTGCTGTCGTTGTCCTGTCTTAGAGTCATCTCGCGTCATGAGGAGAATTGACGGCTGAGGAGTTCTGAGGGTCTTAGCGATGGAGTCGTCTCTGTCCCATAGAACGCTGCAGCTGACCAGAGGGAAAAACACGGCGTCTGTCTCAAGAGCTGCTGCACCCGGCACTTCTTCAGTAGACGACTTCGATTATGAATGGCCATTGATAACTGCACTGACGTCACCTCACCCACCTCTCTCCTAATCACCCCTACTCATCGGGACACCCCCTCATTCATCCCAAACGACACACGGTCACACACCCCTCTATCACAGATATTATAGGCATATAGACCCTGCTGCATCGTTGCGAAATTCACGGCTACAGCAAGACAGGTCTCCACTTTGATTCAATCATTCAACTTTAACCAATGTACATTAAAACACATCAAAACTTGTGTATAGAAATATATATATATATATATATATATAATTATATATATATATGATATATGCTCAGGCTAGATGTGTGTGTGTGTGTGTGTGTGTGTGTGTGTGTGTGTGTGTGTGTGTGTGTGTGTGTGTGTGTGTGTGTGTGTGTGTGTGTGTGTGTGTGTGTGTGTGTGTGTGTGTGTGTGTGTGTGTGTGTGTGTGTGTGTGTGTGTGTGTGTGTAACTTGAGCGAAAGGCTGTAAGTGAATGCGTGTCTCTTCCTTTGAGGTCTGAAATGTGACCATGGCGTACATCACAGACAATGCACGTACTACTAAATACCGGAGAGATCTATCTCCCTCTTGATTTACTGTAATGACCGAAAACTATTCACTACAATTATGTCATGTACGCATGTATGTATAAATATGTGTGCAACTGCATGTTTGTATATACATACATTTTTGTATGTATGTATGTATGTATGTATGTATGTATGTATGTATGTATATGTATGGATGGATGGATGGATGGATGGATGGATGGATGGATGGATGGATGGATGGATGGATGGATGGATGGATGGATGGATGGATGGATGGATGGATGGATGGATGGATGGATGGATGGATGGATGGATGGATGGATGGATGGATGGATGGATGGATGGATGGATGGATGGATGGATGGATGGATGGATGGATGGATGGATGGATGGATGGATAAATGGATGGATGGATGGATGAGTAGGGTCTGGGGTGGTAGGCGGAGTGAATGACTGGTGCAACTGTTAATGCACACAGCGTCTAATATGTTGGCACTTTGTATCATCCACGTCTTAGAGTACTTAGAAGGAATTGATCTTCTCCGGAGCAACTGCTCCAATCGATCGCTATCAGCGCCGCATAGTGAGAGAGACACAGACAGACAGACAGACAGACAGGCAGGCAGACAGACATGCGGAGAGAGATACTATTTGTATATTCATAGGGCATGCGGAATTGGAGTCTAAGATACTCTGAGAGATGGATGGACAGACAGACAGACAGCTCATATACACACAGGCATATCAGTTTCGTAGTATCCGAAGAGAGAGACACAGAGAGATAGACAGACAGAGAGACAAAGAGAGATTGTCAGCAATTTCTCATCGAATGGCTAATGGCGCTAAAGACAGAGGCAGAGCCACATAACGAAACATTTATACAGACAGAGAAACGGGGATAAAGAGATAAAAAGACGGAGGCAGAACCAGAGACGAATTGATAGGAAGAGAAGGAGAGACGAGATGAAAGAGAATAATATCAAGAGAGAAACACACCGCAGAAGGACAACACGAGGCAGATACATTGCGGAAAAGACACAGCATGCGCACATACATGTAGGCATGCAAACAGGTAGCCAGACATAGCCAGACGTAGCCATACATAGCCAGACGTAGCCAGACATAGCCAGACGTAGCCAGACATAGCCAGACAAAGCCAGACATAGCCAGACATAGCCAGACGTAGCCAGACATAGCCATACATAGCCAGACGTAGCCAGACAAAGCCAGACGTAGCCAGACATAGCCAAACATAGCCAGACATAGCCAGACATAGACTAATAATGCTGACTTGTCAAGTGACCTTTTGACCTGAGGGGTCGACTCGTGAGTTCAGAACCCCCTTCCCCACAAGCAATCAGTCATATATATTGAACCTACTTACCTCGATCATAATTATACGAAGACTGTCGCCTCATGACAAAATTACCACCAACATACATCACTCCCAACCATATACACCACTCTTAACCACATAAACCACTCCCAACCGCATACACCATTCCAACCACACACCACTCTCAACGTTGTAGGATTGACCAAAATGCCCTTACATCGGCATCCCTTAGTGGTCAGTCCTGTGAGGTGGTGAGGGACCTTGGGATGCTTCTTGAGGATGGGTTTACGATGGCTGATCATGTGTCACACATCTCCAGGACTAGTTACTATGAGCTCAGGAGGTCAGAGTGATACGAGGGACGCTGTCGCTAAGCGCTGCGACTGTGCTAGTATACTGTTCCGTTCTCACACGTCTCGACCACTGTATAACTGTAATGGGGTCCTCCTGGGCCTCTCTGAGTTCCGTCTTCATCAACTTCAGCAAGATCAGAATGCAGCAGCCAGACTTCTGGCTGACCTGCAGAAATCAATCAATCAATCAAAACTCTTTTATTGAAGCCATGTCAAATAAAAATTACATAACATTTAACATAAAATATCAGGATTGGCCGCAAGAGGAGTCCCAAAAGGGATCAAGATCCCGCTAACTAGGGACACCTAAAACAACATTTCAGAAATTTGAATTAGTGATAGCTAAATCCTTGACAAACAGTGCAACATCAAGTTTCATACAGTAATGCAAACAGTATAGTACATAGTACACAGTACATGATAAACACAATTCAAAACAGTATGAAAATAAAGAAAAAAACGAAAACCTTAACTAACAGTGAAAAAGAATATCCGGCAGGGTAGGTTATAGCTAATTTCCATTAATCAGGAAGGCATGCAGCATTTTTTTAAAGAGTCGTAGGTGCATATATCCGACAACCTGCAACGTGATATCCATTGGCTTCCAGTTGCTGATCGGTACAGTTCAAGATCGCTACCTGGTTCGGAAGGCTATGAGCCTATGACTGGCGCTGATCCGGACTACATTGCCGAGCTCTACTTTCCAGTTGGCACTCAAACTGGTAGGCGGGCGCTCAGGTCTGCAGCCTCGCGAAATGACTTGATTGTACCTTGCTTTAGAACCACCCTCCCCCCTGCTCGTCGGGATTTCTCGGTTGTGGCGCCGCGGAACTGGAATGCTCTTCCGCCGTCTGTTCGTGTCACTTATGCTGGATGTGGTTTCTCTAGTCTTTTAAAGAAGCATATTTTAAGCTGTCTGGTGGCCACGCGTTGAGCGCTTCTGAGAGACTCTTAGGTGGCGCCTTATAAATGACTTGTTACATTACATTGCATGCGTCACTCCAAGCCAGGACGCTACATGAGTCTCCAGAATGAACGAGTGAATGAATGAATGAATGAATGAATGAACGAATGAATGAACAACATAGACGACCACTTTGACACTGCATGGCAAAGCGAGAGAGTCATTGATCAACAGACAGAACACTTCGTTCTTTCGTTCGCGTCGCTGTCCATCGACTTCTCTTTTGCTACGTCTCATGGAAAGACTTCGATCCCTAAGTGAGTCAGATCAATCACCACTCAACCACTTCAGCAGACATCCATTAACTTACTTACTGACTGAATGATTGATTGACTGACTGACTGACTGAATCATCGTCACTTTCATAATGGTGATGATGATGATGGTAAACCTCCACCATCACCATCATCATTGAGTGTCGTCATTTTTAGCATCGTCGTTATCATCATCATCAATATCCATTGTTATAGTAATCATAATCATCATCGTTTTAATAGCGTCATCATGATTGTTCGAAGTCTTGTTACAACGACTGCACTTGATGACAAACCAGGGTCCGCCAACTAACTGTCTGCCTCTAAACGATGGCTAAGATATGCACCGACTCTTGCTCTAGGCCTAGGTCTACCCCTTTGACGGGATAAGGGGGTCGAGAGATCCTCTAAGGCCGACTAATAAGTCACCCTCATCGCCCGGTTGCGTTCTTTACACGGCTGTGGGATTTAATTCGGCGCCAGAGAAGGTCAAGGACTCAGAGGTCAGGAATAAAGGGTCAGCCACCAAGACCCTCTGCATTATGTCCGTCTCTACCACTAATCGTCAATTTAGGACGATGCATGGAATGGATTCAATCAGTCAACGCAATTTCGCCATCAGACAGAGGAACATTGTACGCAACAAATGCACCGACGAAGGAGGAGGAGTAGGAGGAAGAGGAGTAGGAGAGGAGGAGGAGGAGGAGGAGGAGGAGGAGGAGGAGGAGGAGGAGGAGAAAGAGGAGGAGGAGGAGGAGGAAGAGGAGTAGGAGGAGGAGGAGGAGTAGGAGGAGGAGGAGGAAGAGGAGTAGGAGGAGGAGGAGGAGGAGGAGGAGTAGGAGGAGGAGGAGGAGGAGGAGTAGGAGGAAGAGGAGTAGGAGGAGGAGGAGTAGGAGGAAGAGGAGTAGGAGGAGGAGGAGTAGGAGGAAGAGGAGTAGGAGGAGGAGGAGTAGGAGGAGGAGGAGGAGGAGGAGGAGGAGGAGGAGGAGGAGGAGGAGTAGGAGGAAGAGGAGTAGGAGGAGGAGGAGTAGGAGAAAGAGGAGGAGGAGGAGGAGGAGGAGGAGTAGGAGGAAGAGGAGGAGGGAGGAGGAGGAGGAGTAGGAGGAAGAGGAGGAGGAGGAGAAGGAGGAGGAGGAGGAAGAGGAGGAGGAGGAAGAGGAGGAGGAGGAGGAGGACGAGGAGGAGGAGGAGGAGGAGGAAGAGGAGGAGGAGGAGGAGGACGAGGAGGAGGAAGAGGAGTAGGAGGAGGAGGAGGAGGAGGAGTAGGAGGAAGAGGAGTAGGAGGAGGAGGAGGAGGAGGAGGAGGAGGAGGAGGAGGAGGAGGAGCAGATGCAGCACCGCATGCAGTGGCCTGTCTCTTGGCTGACCTCTGGTGTCGTCGTCTGGATCATAAAGGTCGTCCGATTCATTCATTTCCGTGGCTTCGGCTGAGTCGATGTTACCTCCAATCTCTCTCTCTCTCATGGCTGCCACTTCTTTTCCCTTTCCTGTCCCTCGCCATCACACTCTTTCTACGGCAGCCATTTTCTCTTCTATCCTCATTCGCTTACTTTCTATGGCTTTTATCATCTCTTGTCTTGTCTTTGTCTACGCCTTCATTTGCTTAGACTACTGTAACGCTGTCTTTAAAGATTTCCTGGTGAGTCAGCTTAAGACCATCCTTTGCTGCTTCACCTGTATCTTCAACGTGGCATTATTCTTGCATAATTTGAGCGACACTCGGGATACGCTGCATGCCACAGGGTAGGCCCTATACCTACTGAGGACAGGATAAAATGCAATGGCGGACCTAGACTGAGATTCAGTGTGGCTCAGAATACACAAGAGCTCTGTGCTCCTGTCGACGAGCAATGCGCTATCGATCAATTGCTCGTCCTGTGTTCTCGTGTACGTTATCAGAGCCATCGTTCTTTCTCGAGCATTCGATTGGAATACACAGTGTTCCGCCATAATCAGCCCAAGAAACATATTTTCTACAGAGACAATTTTTAAATCCGTTACATGTTTGAAAGTGTTGTCTAAAGCCCCGTGAGCTCTACGATATATTTTAAGGCAGCAAGTATTTGTTCTTTACAGACTTCACTTTCTAGAAGATCAGATGCCTGCTGTTCAAATATCGATTTCTTCAAATTGAGCAATTTAGACCAAAAATTTGGTTCATAAGAAGCAACATCCCGTATCGAATGTTTAAAGAAGTATGGCCTTTATTCACAGGAATTCACAATAGAATCGTTAATAAGGAAAAAAACTATTTTATAAAATAAATTATTAGTATGAAATGACTTCGTCAGCGTCGTCGTCGTCGTCGTCGTCGTCGTCGTCGTCGTCGTCATCATCATCATCATCATCATCATCATCATCATCATCATCATCATCATCATCATCATCATCAGTTCCTGACACCAACCATTTGATGGCGATGGTTACGAATAAATGACCTCCATGGTCCTCGGTCCCTTGTCAAGTCCATTGCTCCCCTTAGTGTCAGTCCCAGTGATGTTACGTCTTCATTTATATTGTCTATCCAGCGGTGTCTTGGTCTGTCTTTGTTTCTTTTTCCTTAGAATTTTGTGTAGAATTTGTTTTTTGAATTCGGTCAACTGGCATTCTCTCTACATCTATCTATCTATGGAATTTATATAGCGCCCCTTCAAGATAACTACTCAGAGGCGCTCCCGACCCAGGCCCGGTCAAAGAGGAAGGTCTTAAGTAGTCTATAGAAAGAACCAGAGAGGTCTCGCGGGAGTGAACGAAGGTCTGAGGGGAGGCTATTCCAGAAAGAAGGACCAACGATCGAGAAAGCCCGACGCTGTCTAGTAGCAGAGCGAGCATGCGGAACTATGAAGTCACCTCTAGAGGCCGAGCGCAGAGATCGGCGACCAGAGCATGCCCAAACCCCCTACATGTCCAAACCATAGGAGTCTTTGTTGAACGACTTTATCTAGCAGGGTTGTTTGAATACCTAATGCTTGTCTAATGTCATCGTTTCTTATTTTCTGCAGTCTTGAAATCCCTGCGATCTTCCGTAGCCAACTCATTTCTGCTGTAAGAATTCTTTTCTCATCTTGTTTTCGCATTGTCCAGCATTCCGATCCATATAGGAAAATCGGTTTTATCATCATCCCATACATTTTTATTTTGGTTTTCTGTGTCAATTCTCTGCTTCTCCATATCCTGTTCATCATTCCAAATGCTTGTGAAGCGCGTCCAATTCTTCTTTGTATATCTTTATCGTTGCTGCCATCTGCGTTTATTAGCCCATCTATATATGAAGACGAATTGTTCCACTTGCTCAATAGCTTCTCCTTGGATGTAGATCCTTATTGGTGTCGCTTTGGTCTCAATCACCATTGTTTTGGTTTTCTCTGCGTTGATCACTAGGCCGAATCTTCTACTGGTTTCGTATCTGTGTCATGAAATGTCGTAGCTATAGACATATTTTTGCAAAAATATTGGAGGAAAACGAGACAAACTGTTCTTATTAGATTGATTAAACTCACAGGTAAACACCAAATTCTGTCTAACTGAGGTAAAACTGATTCCAAACAACGACGCATTCGTAGGATATTATTTTGTCTATTGTTATCTGCACAGCCACCGATCGAGTGATGTTCGACTGACGAAATACTTGCTAGTGATATTAGCAAGAAATGACTCTTGTAAATCAATGGTGGATTTAGGGCTAGGCCCTATTGGAACAAGCGAAGTCTGGGGAGGGCACATTCCAGAGGGCCACAAAACGTTAAACTTTAAAATGGAACATTAACTTTAATTAAAATATTCGAACGAGGCGACAATAAATAAATATAATTAAAATAATATAATGATATTAATGTAATGATATTAATAAAAGTTAAAACTTTGGAACATAAATATCTGGAATTGGGAACTTGCTTCTTCTATCCGTCCATCCGTCCATGACATCCATGTGTCTATAGTTGTTGATGAGTTCCATCACCTTCTTTAGTTTCTGGAGACACAGGTTTTCACTTCTCATGTAATCAGTGCCTTATGACTGTAGGGATGAGAAGAATGGGATTTGAGATTATAAGTTGTGGTATCAACAATCGAGGAGAAATGAGTACGTGATCTAAAACGCTATTTGTTCTGTGGATTGGTGGATTTAGGAAGCAGCCGAAAAGAACATAAAGTGACTGGAAAACTGCATCTCCATCTAGAATGTTGGAATTGAATTCAACGCCAGCAGCGGAAGATGTCTATCCACAAATCGCGCCGAAAATCTTCCGCTTCTTTGGAATGATGAGAGTGGGATATGGTGCAGGCGATGGTGGTGAAGCTGGAGAATAACGAGAGAAGGAAGAAGAAGTGGTGGAGGGTAGGAAGAGATGGTGGAGGGTAGGAAGAGATGGTGAAGGGTAGGAAGAGGTGGTAATCGTAAATCGTAATCGTTATCGATTATTTATATTGCGCCACTCAGAAACAGAGGCGCTCCCGACCCGGGCCAGTGTCTTCACTGGTAAAGAGAAAGGTTTTCAGGCGCTGACGGAACTGGTCAAAAGATACAGAGAACAGATCAGTCCTGAGAGACTGAGGTAACTGGTTCCAGCTAGTGGGACCAACAATAGCGACAACCAAGTAACCACGGGCCGAGGACCGAAAGGAGGAACGACTGGGCAGAGCAGATACTGCCATGGGGTACAATAAGCCCTAAGATAGTGAGGAGCAGAGCCAACAAAGCAGCTCGCATGAGGGAGCAGACCTTGAATTGGATGCTCTGGCGGATGGGAGCCAGTGAAGGGAGTTGCGGATAAAATAGGAGATATGGTCAAACTTTGCAATGCCCCCTATGAGGTGGGCGGCAGCGTTTAGAATGGACTGAAGTTTAGATGTATTTGTAGAGGAGAGACCAATGTACACCGCATTCCCATAATCAATCCTGGAACAGATCAATGCATGGACCAAAGTCGTGATAGCGTGCAGTGGGAGTGATTGGCGGATGGCACTGAGTTGTCGTAGGTGGTAGAAGCAGGAACGAGAGACACTATTGACCTGATCAGACAGAGAGAGGACAGGAGAGAGAATGAATCCAAGATCACGGATAGAGGAAGAGAAGTGCATATTTGGAAACTGAAGACGAAGGGAGTCAGCATTAATCTTGGTAAACTGGGCACGACTACCGAGCCAGATGTATTGAGTCTTGTCTTGGTTAAGATGGAAAAGATTTGAGGACAATCATCGGTCAAGAGCAGTTGAAGCGTCTAGAATCGCTCAACCATAACAGCAGTTGTGTCTGCAGGTCCATGTCATCAGCATATTGGTGGGATAGGACACCCAGTGGACCAAGGACCCCAGCCAGATCCGAAGTATATAGGACATACAGAAGGGGAGCAAGAACCGAGCCCTGAGGTAAGCCGTAGGAGAGGGGGACCCAAGCATAGCGGGTGGGACCAAAAACTACAGAGACAGAGCGATCAGTAAAGAATATGAGGAACCAGAGAAGAGCAGAATCAGTAATCCCTAATTAGTTAGAGAGCCGGTCAAGAAGGATGGTGTGATCAACAGTGTCGAAAGCGGCACTAATGTCATAGAGGGAAAGTAGAGTGACATGGCCACTATCAACAGCATGAAATACATTAGCCAGAAGACTCACCATAAGAGATTCTGTCGAGTGAAATTTCCTAAATCCAGACTGAAGAGGAGGCATTAGAGAGTGTAGGTCAAGGTAGTGAACCAGTTGTATATACACACATTTCTCAGGAGGCTTCGAGAGGAAAGACAAGTTTGAGATAGGGCGGAAATTTGAAGAGGAGCCATGGTAAAGAGGTAGGAAGAGGTGATGGAGGGTAGGAAGAGGTGGTTGAGGGTAGGAAGAGATGGTGGAGGGTAGGAAGAGGTGATGGAGGGTAGGAAGAGGTGGTTGAGGGTAGGAAGAGGTGGTAGAGGTAGGAAGAGGTGGTGGAGGATAGGAGAGGTGGTAGAGGTAGGAAGAGGTGATGGAGGGTAGGAAGAGGTGGTTGAGGGTAGGAAGAGATGGTGGAGGGTAGGAAGAGGTGATGGAGGGTAGGAAGAGGTGGTTGAGGGTAGGAAGAGGTGGTAGAGGTAGGAAGAGGTGGTGGAGGGTAGGAAGAGGTGGTAGAGGTAGGAAGAGGTGGTGGAGGGTAGGAAGAGGTGGTGGAGGGTAGGAAGAGGAGGTGGTAGAGGTAGGAAGAGATGGTGGAGGGTAGGAAGAGGTGATGGAGGGTAGGAAGAGGTGGTTGAGGGTAGGAAGAGGTGGTAGAGGTAGGAAGAGGTGGTGGAGGTAGGAAGAGGTGGTAGAGGTAGGAAGAGGAGTGGAGGGTAGGAGAGGTAGGAAGAGGTGGTGGAGGGTAGGAAGAGGTGGTAGAGGTAGGAAGAGAGGTGGAGGGTAGGAAGAGGTGATGGAAGTAGGAAGAGGTGGTGGAGGGTAGGAAGAGGTGGTAGAGGTAGGAAGAGGTGGTGGAGGTAGGAAGAGGTGGTAGAGGTAGGAAGAGGTGGTAGAGGTAGGAAGGATGGTGGAGGGTAGGAAGAGGTGATGGAGGGTAGGAAGAGGTGGTAGAGGGTAGGAAGAGGTGGTGGAGGGTAGGAAGAGGTGGTTGAGGGTAGGAAGAGGTGGTGGAGGGTAGGAAGAGGTGGTGGAGGGTAGGAAGAGGTGGTGGAGGGTAGGAAGAGGTGGTAGAGGTAGGAAGAGGTGGTAGAGGGTAGGAAGAGGTGGTAGAGGTAGGAAGAGGTGGTGGAGGGTAGGAAGAGGTGGTAGGGGTAGGAAGAGGTGGTGGAGGGTAGGAAGAGGTGGAGGGTAGGAAGAGGTGGTTGAGGGTAGGAAGAGGTGGTAGAGGGTAGGAAGAGGTGGTGGAGGTAGGAAGAGGTGGTAGAGGTAGGAAGAAGAGGTAGAGGTCAGGAGGGTAGGAAGAGGTGGTTGAGGGTAGGAAGAGAGATGGTGGAGAGGTAGGAAGAGGTGATGGAGGGTAGGAAGAGGTGGTTGAGGGTAGGAAGAGATGGTGGAGGGTAGGAAGAGGTGATGGAGGGTAGGAAGAGGTGGTTGAGGGTAGGAAGAGGTGGTAGAGGTAGGAAGAGGTGGCAGAGGTAGGAAGAGGTGGTGGAGGTCGGTGCCCAGGAGCAGAGAGTCGCTGACTCTTTCTTCTCCAACTGAACCGATTCATTTTCAATGCCAGGTATTAAATTACATTCGAATCAGACGATTGAAGCAAATCAATAATCGTTATCCGCCGACGATGATCATTCCATCCATCAGAGGGCATTCAGCAGCGCATCCACCCTGCTTACATATACACATCGTCTATCCATAGACATATATATATATATATATATATATATTATACACATAAATCATATATAATCACGTTATGCTAAGGACATATACACGCCGCCGTGTGCGTAATGCAAAGCCTGTGGCTTAGTCCTAATGAGTTTTTCTGAGCCATTAGATAATGAGATATGAGTCTCTGCGTTGATTTAATTTGGACGCCTTCCTCCTCCTCTTCTAAAAGTAGCCACATTTTATCAATATTACCTGCGTCATGTGGCCAACCCTCCTTTCCCTTCTACTTACGACTGTGCGCGGAGGTGGATAATGCCACTCATTAAGACTCTTATTTTGCGGCATCAATATTTTTAAACTTGTGCGATGTGGACCATAAGCACAGAGACCCAGATTGACTATAAGATGGTGGAGAGAGCTTCAGAACCGTCTAGTTCATCCGCAGTTCGCAGGCTTACGTTCAACTGGCGCAATATAAATGTCTCGAATACAAGAGGCTTTCAATGGTTAGCAGGATGTTGCATCGGTTGCCCTTTGCATCAGCTGCTGCAGACCGTGATCAGAGGCATTTTATGCCTTCTCCGTTGGAGCGTTTGACCATTTCTATAGAAATGGTTAAAATGGGAGTTGACGAAGTGGAGCTGAACTGAACAGAGGTAAATAGAGGAACTGCAGTAGACACACAACGGAGCCATAGAGTCATAGGGGTCAACTGAGTGCAAGAACCAAATGATGCAAGTCTCTCCCTTTCGTGCAGATGCCGCCAAGTGAATAAATATTGATCCCATGGATGTCGCCAAGTCGGAATAATTTCTCTTCGACAAACAACCGAAGCAGCTTCCAAGCAACTAATCAACATCATCATCATCATCATCATCATCATCATCATCATCATCATCATCATCATCATCACCATCATCACCATCATCATCATCACCATCATCATCATCATCATCATCATCATCATCATCATTATCATCATCATCATCACAGGATGAAAAGCAATTAGGAGATCTGCCCTGAAACATACAAAAGCTCTATAATGACAAGTAAACATAAGCTACCTAGACATGATATAAATCTATATAATTATATATATCGCATAAGATAAAAGACCGTGAGTGAGAGAGAAATAGAGAGATAGGGAGACAGAGAGACAGACAGAGACAGACAGAGACAGACAGAGACAGACAGAGACAGACAGAGACAGACAGACAGAGAGAAACAGACAGAGACCGAGAGACAGAGAGATTAAGTTTACGCTAGAGGCGCTATATGATACGAGCGATGTTATTGTTTAAGTTTGGCTCTCAAAGGGATCTTCCCATTGCAAGACCACTGGGTGCCAATAACGACTCCGCGATTCCTCATCTCGAGTAGTTAAGCGTTCAGCTATTCAGTGGAGTTACAACCGTATCTGTTACATACATACATACATTACATACATGCATACATACATACATACATACATACATACATACATACATACATACATACATGTCATACATACATACATAACCATAACCATAACCATCAATTTATTAACCATAACCATAACCATCAATTTATTGCTCCAAACATTGATAAAGTAACATTTCGCTGTACAAAAACAAAGTTCTCTTGGTCGCAAAAGGGAACCCAGAAGGGACCATGGTCCCGCTGGTTAGGGCCACCTATATACGCAGTCAGTTGCTACATGTAGATGGTTAACAGAGGTTATCTAGTACAGTGCTATCATATAATAAGTATCTAGATTCTAGTACATGTACAATTATTAACGTACTAGTACAAAGTATTTAACCTTAACTAAGAAAAACATAGACTAAATGGGGCATTAGAACCCAACTAATCGTTTCATTGACGTAACTTACGTTTAAATAGCTTTAAATTCAAGATACTACGAAGGTCTTGGGCTATTCTATTCCATTCTTCTGGGCCAACACATCTGATCGAGAATTTACGAGTGTTTGTACGTGCAAACTCACTTCTGTATGAAGCTAAGATTCTTGTATTATGTGAGTGAATGTTCGAGGCTAGGTTATAGAAGTTGGCATGGGAGCTAGGTAATGTGTTGTAAGTATATAGATGCATGAATTCATTAATCCGCAGTAGTTTGATTTGTGTATGAATAATTGCTTTGTGTGAGAATTATAGGGGGAGCCAGCTATTAATCTAACGATTCTTTTTTGCAAAACATTTATTCTGTGGAGTCGAGAAGTGTAGTTTGATGCCCATATCTTGTTGCAATAGGCAATGTATGGATAAATCATAGAATAGTACAGGGTGAGCATAATGTTTGTAGGTAACAGGTAAGATAGTCGTGTTAGTATTCCTATATTTTTGGCTATTTTAGTGCTATTTGCTCAATGTGATTGTTCCAGGTAAGATGTTGGTCTATGTAGACTCCTAAGAATTTCACAGATTTTAGCCTACTTGTGGGATGTCAGTAGTGTCTATTTGGACTTTTCCCTTCTGTTGAGGGGTTGATTTCCTATGAGAGCAGAAAAGAATATAATTAGTTTTGGTGGAGCATTATGCATACATACATACATACATACATACATACATACATACATACATACATACATACATACATACATACATACATACATACATACATACATACATACATACATACATACATACATACATACATACATACAAACATACTTGCACGCATACCTACATAAAAACGTGCATATGTACTAGGGTGTGTCTAAAAACTAAAGTTTCAAAATTAATATCGGCCAGTTTGTTTTTGTGTTCCACCTTGAAAAACATTGTCATTTGCCAAATTAGATGAAAATCCGAAAAGATTTAGAACTTGCTCAAAGCCCTGGAAGAATTATCACTTAGAGACCAACGTAATACATTGCAATTTTCAAAGATAAAAACAAATTTCAGCACTTAAGCATAAGATATAAGGCAAAATCAAAGGAAATGCTGTCAGTTATTTGTCATTTACTTATTCCTTTAGTGCTTTTGGGAATTTGTTTCGATGGTACTCTACCATATTTGCAGAACAAAACTGTTTCTTTTCCTCAGTTCTGACCAGGACTTCATTGAAGGACTGCATGAGAGCCTCTCCTTTATCCGCCATATCGTTCGTCACTCTTCGGGCGAATATGATGCCTTTTGCCTCACTGTATGATTGTTCTGACTTCCATTGGCATGATCTGGCACGATCTTGCCTTCCCAATGAAGAGTCACGATCAAGAAAAGAGTCATATAATCCGAGGATCTGGAATATTTTGGCTGTTGAAGTGGTCAAGAAGTCGGGTAGTGCTTTTGTAGATGGATTATGAATGGGAGGTAGACTTTTTGGAGGTTCATCAGAGTTCTGATTGTTGCGCATGCTGTAGAGTGTAGACCATGCGCTTCTTTTCGACGACGGTGACTACATCGTCAAAAAGGTTGAGGCCAACCAGGGTCTCCAACAAATATCAAATGTGTCGGGAAAATGCTGTTAGGGCGACCTGTGAGACTTCCTTGTCTTGGTAATATGGATTGCCTTCAAGAATTCCAGATCGTTCTTTGGGGCTTCATTGGGAGCCCTTACAACCCGTGTTCCTTGCCGTTGTCTCTAAACACATGGCCACGATTCTGTCTTCCAATCCCCAACTTCTTATCTCGGCCAGACATGCATCTGATATTATGGCAGCTGTCCCAGATTGGAGATTGGGGATGGCTAATAGCTTGGTCACATCCTTGCCAGATAGCATTATTGGAAGGCGATCAACACACCCTCGTCCTGTCCCTGTAACATCTGGTATGATCTTGCCTTCCCAATGAAGAGTAAGAGGAATCTTCGGATCGAAGGATTCGCTATTCTCTGCTCCTAGGGCTGCACGATTATCTTTCCTAGCTCGATGGATTGTTGAAGGACTGATAATCAGCTCACCAGCTGGTGCTGCATATAGATTGGATGCTGCAAGAGTAGACAAAATGTGAGAGGCCTTACTGCTGTTGGTTTTGTTGCAATCTAGAGCTGCTGCAACATCACGAGTAACTGCAGAGATTGTTCCCATTCGTCGCTTTGGTGGCCAAGCAGACGCCGAAGGTTCTGGCTCTTTTTCTGAGTTATCTGATGACGCTTCTTCCTTAGATGACTTTTTCAACAGAAAAACCTCCGTAGCTACAGCTGTGCTAGGACGATGATGTTCCTCACGCTCTGCAAGTGCTGCTGATCTTGCCAGTGCTCTCTCTCTTCTTGTTTAACATCAATGCCTGCGATGGAACCACGTCGTCCTTTCTCACGCTGTGCTTTCAAAAACTGCCGATCCTCTTCTATCTTAATTATTGTCATGGCATCTTTATGCGCAATGTCAAAAAGGTTCTGCAGGGAATCCTTGAAAAAATCCTGTTTTCCTCTTCAGTTTCTGACTTCCTCCAAATATTTTCTTGAGGTTTTGCCATTCCTAATGAAGATGTCGTAGCTGATCTCAAACATGATTCTTAGCCCTTGTTTGAATCCGCGCTCTTTCGAAAATTGGAAGTACCATAGCTACCGTTTCTTTCACGTTGTCATCCAGACTCTGATTTCTTAGTTTATGGAAATTGAACAGCACCTTGAGAACCTCTACTCGTGTAGGTATTTCGCATAACCGAAGTGATCTTCAATACTGCCTATCAACCAAATCTCAGCCCTTTTCTAGTCAATTTTGCCATCTCACCTGCGATATGATGCATTAATGAAAACCACAATTACGCGCCATTTGCAACATGAGGTCAGTGACATAAACAACAAGAGAACAGTTACGTCATCGTCATGAATATTGATTAGTCGGGAACCTGCCACTAAGAAAGGGTCTAAGGCTAAAATCGTGTATAGAATGCCTATAATCCTTAATGCAACCGGGTTCCTACAATTTCGGTCGCCTTGAGCAAGTCCTAAATGCTCAGCTATCAGGCTATAATTTCGGATATGGAGTTCATACATCAATTGGCATGATAAATTGACCTGGCCGATAAAAACTCTTTGAGTTGAAAATTTCACATGTACCTTAAAAACACCCTAATATGTACGTACATACATACTTATGCATCTGCAATGTGCAAAGGATGATGGTGTTGCGGATGTTGTTGCCGCGAGGTCATGACCCTTGCTCGACCGGAATAATAATAATAATAATAATAATAATAATAATAATAATAATAATAATAATAATAATAATAATAATAATAATAATAATAATAATAATAATAATAATAATAATAATAATAATAATAATAATAATAATAATAATCTTTTTCTTTATTAAGCGCCTGACAAACGCACTGCGCTGTACATTTACATGTTATGCAATTTGAATCCTATAGCTACTAACAGAACAGACAGCCTGAAATACACGGCGCTAATAGCAGCCTACAAAGCATATCCGCCCTACGGGACTCGAACTCGGTACCTCTCGCTCTCCATGCCAGCGTGTTATCCAATGCGCTATCGGGCCCCCGAATGTTGACCGGGCGTTATAGAAGCTCCCTACAGCAGACGGAATACGTTCGATGTCTATATATAAACTCTTTACCTGAAGAAGTAGAAACAGCCAAGACAATCATTTGAGTTATACTACGATCATCCTGTACTTGCACAATTACATGGAGCTATTAAATTATGCATAGGCCTATTTATGACTTACATTATAATCTATATTATTATCTATTTTGACATAAATCAATGGAATAATCTGTCAAACCTTCATGCGTTCAATATTCTCAGGAGCATTGTATGCATGGTATACATGTACATACAATACATTATGATACATGTGTACAAGCACTTATATACATGCATGCATAAATACATACCTTCATGCATACGTACATGTATACATACATTACAGACATACATGTGTACAAACATACATATATACATAAATGGATATATACATAAATATATGCATACATACATGCATACTAAGGTGTACATGCCTCCGTGCATACATGTATACCTACAGCCAGTCATGTGCATTTCTTGTGCGTGTTGCAGACAGTCGTGATGTCTGCATGCACGAGGTTTTCAACGCCAGCTGTCGCCAGGGTGCAGTCATTCTGATGGTGATGGCTGTCTATGGTCGGATGCGAATCGGGCGCTGCATAAATGGAGACTTCAACATCGGTTGTTCGAAGGACGTCCTCTCCTACTTCGACGCTCAGTGCTCCACCAAACAGGCGTGTGACGTCAGCATTCGAAATCTCGTCGAGATTCATCCGTGTCAACGAGATTTCACGTCCTACTTACAGGCGTCCTACAAATGCATCGAAGGTAATGACAGTTCAAAGGTTCATTAGTTCAAAGAATTGTAGGCCCTATCAGTTCGAAGGACCGTTTCAATGGGCCATCATATCAAAGGCCATTTCAAAGTGTCAGTTGGATGGGCGTTCGGCAGAGGAGCTTGAAGAAGTCATAAGTATTCCTGTAGAAATCTGAAAGTAACGAATATCAGCGCCAACATGTCTTCATTCAGACCTGACTGCTGGCCTTCTGTCCAAGGCACCGTAGTCGTCTGTCTGCCTGACCCTTTGGATCCTGACCTAGAACCGATTCTGACCCTACCTGCCTATCGATTTCCTTTTCACTGAGCGCCTGTTAATTAGCTGGTTCACACGACTTCGCTTTTTGGGCGGTGTCAAAGTCTTAAGATTGCAATTACAGTGAATATTGCTTTCCCTGTTTCCGATAAAGACGCAGCTCTTATAATTAAATTTTCCTAGAAATGGAAAAAATTAGTGAATGGTTCCGTGCAAATAAACGATCACTTAATCCGAATAAAACTAGCTTAATAGGCCTCCATTATATTCCGATCACATCGCAATATTAAATAATAGCATAAAAATTTATTATACAGTCAAGTAAAGTGAAAAATTATTAGGAGTTTAGCTGTTTACACTGAACCGCAATTGAGCGGAAAGAATACAGTTTAAAAATACAGCCCGTAAAAACAAAGTTTTTTACTATATCCATCTAGTATCCTATAATGCCTCTTACGAAGCAGTTACCTCTACAAATATATAGTACGCGTTCATTTTACGACATAGCGTGCGTTTAATCAGGCAGCGCGCCCGTTTTTGTTGCGGCCAACGACAACGCTGCGTATCGGAAAAGGGGATTCCCCGATTCGAAAAGTTGAGTCCCCGATTCTATAAGATTGCCTTTTTGGGGAGCTGAAATTTTTATAGAATGAAGTGTCTGCAAGGGCGAGTCTATCTGCCAAGTTTCAGGACGATTGAATGATTGTAAGTGATCGAATTAGTCGTCGCAAGATTTGACTTTTTAGCCTGTGGCTCAAACAAACAAACAAACAAGATTTCCGTAAGTTAAACTAGACGCAATCTCACGGGTTTCTTATGTTCTGCAAAAAGCTGTATTCGTTACATGTAATCTTTATTATACGTTGATGTATAGCCTACTTACTTGTTCTACTGCAACATTGTATGGGCTCTTAGTTATCCTTCTCGTCTAAATCAATCAGTAATTCTACAGAAACGAGCTGTTTGTGCAATATGTAAACCATGCTGGAGGGCTTCTAACGATCAGGCCGCCTCTCAACAGAACTGCCAATTAGTTTCTTCATGTACCGCTCTCGGAATAATTTGTCACCGTCAACTTTTTTAAATAGTTATTTTAAAAGCTATTTGGAGAAATAAAAATCGACTTTTATGGAACATAATTAGGCCTATATGTAGACCTAATCACATGTTTAAAAATATTTGCTTAACCAAAGATTTAGCCGACCAACCCATATGATTATATCCTATCTCAGCCATCCTACATGGTATGCCTTTACAGCATGGCGTCTGTCTGCTCGTGTTCTCACAATTCCTTCAGAGATTATATGTTTTGCTAATTAGCCACCCACCGGTCAAACTGATCTGAATAAGCAGTCAACAGAGGATCTGAGTGCAGCCTTTGCAACTATTTTACATAATCACACATACACCCACACATAGTCCATACATAACATACATACATTGTAGGGTTATAGACAACAATATAGGATCAAGCTTAAAAACATATTACACTATACAAGTGAATGCGTTTAGCCAACTATATACACAATCGCAGCTAATAATTAATCAATGACTGTAACATCCGTTGTGTCAAATAACAATCAAAAAATCAAATAACTGTTGCTTAAGTAATTTTCCAATGTCTCAGCCGATCACTTAGTCTTAGACTTATTGGCGCTTTAGAAGTTTGGAGTTTACGATTACGATTACGATAGGCCTATATCTGCATAGATATACCTCTAAATTCATAGAAGTATGCGATGGGTGGCTAAGTGTTCCGCAAGAAGTTAAGCCTTTCAGAGCGATTTTTAAACTCTGAGGAATACTCCACAGTCATGGTAGTTGCACTCCTCCTGTATCATTGTATCTACCTAAACTGCAATCTGCCAAACTTAGGACGTGGCAAGAACAGTCAACAAGTAACTATTACTTCGAAACTTCGAAACAACCAGCGTAGGTCCTACTACTCCATTGTAACGCCTTTGAAGAGTTTGCATAAAGATTGAAATATATTAGATACTTATATAGCGCCATTAAGAACACACTGAGACGTCATGGGTTACGGTTTCATAACGAAGAGCCCTTCAATCGACGTCCTGTGTATTCAGTTAAATGCGCTAGAGTAATGTCCCAATGAGGCTAGACGAAAGCATGTAAAGATATGACGTACGTAGGCCTACCAATGGCAATATAGGACGACGTAGACAAATCAAAGACAGTTGACTGACATTTCGACGCATACCCGTCATGTAGGCCGTGGGGGCGTATACATGACACAGCGCTATATAAACTGCAGAGCTTAGAAGTTTATAGGCGCACATGTAAACAGAAACTGTTTCCTTCTTGCTTGTCCTCTGGTTTCCATGTAACACTTGCCTTGTCTTGCCATTCAACCGTTCTCTATCTGAGGATTGGCTGGACCACAGACAATAACATTTATTTACTTTCATCTGTCTCTCGTCTCCCTCAATAACAGACCAAGAGATAAATCAGTCCATGACTTTATGTTATCAGTCCACTTCAGTTTAGATTCTATGTTGAGCTCTTGATCATCCTCAAACTGTGTCTTCGATCATATCCTTCTCCAGGCAATCTTCTCAAGTACACACTGTATGATCCGATGGAAACGGTTTGGAAAGGACGCTTTATGCTGGGTCCATGAGTTCAATTGCAACTGAACGAAATGTTTCGAAGGTTCTGAGAGAAAGCGTTGTTCTGGACGACTGAACTGATAGGCAGCGATCGAAAATGCCTCACAGATTAATTGCGTTCGGAGACCTTTTTATTAAGGCCTATAGTATACATACAATTAAACATTATTAGACTATTTTATATGAATCTGTATAAAACTTAGTAGCAGTGTCTTTGTATTGAGTTATATAAATTTACACAAAAATGGTTTAGCATTAATATAAATGCGTATTGTATCATTGTTACTTGATCACTAATCAAATACAACGAATACATTTTTCTCAACACTGGCTACGGTCTTCGGTTTCACTTCAAAAGGATCAACCTCGGGCATCCTAGAATGCCTGCAGCTTTTATTGTGTTAACGGCTTTGTAGAAGGTTTCGATTGATTACAGAGTAGAGCAGACACAAAGCATCAATCGCATGATGTAAGCATCGTCTCTGTGCTGATCATCACTGTACATCAGTGCAACTTTTGCATGCGATATTCGTCAGATAGATCTGTATACATGGCATGGCAGGTAATTATGGGCCTCAGTTGCAGGCTCTATTGACTCCAGAGTGAGTTCAACAGTCCCTACAATAATAGACAGTTGCAGGCTCTATTGACTCCAGAGTGAGTTCAACAGTCCCTACTATAATAGACAGTTGCAGGCTCTATTGACTCCAGAGTGAGTTCAACAGTCCCTACTATAATAGACAGTTGCAGGCTCTATTGACTCCAGAGTGAGTTCAACAGTCCCTACAATAATAGACAGTTGCAGGCTCTATTGACTCCACGGTGAGTTAGAAGCCTTAATCTGTCCAGAACTTAAAAGCAGAAATTGTTATCATCTTTGTTGATTATATATTTGCGTGTAACGCCCCTTATGAACCGAATGAAGTTGAACGGACTTTTTCATTTGTTGACTTTTCCAAAGAAGATGTTTACAAATCGTCTGTTCAGACGACGTCCAGTTAAACTGCGTTGCACAAGGAGCGTCGTCTCTTGTTTTCTGCCATGCATGAAGGAGGAAATAACTTCCGGTTGAGGGAAGGGAAAAAACCGGAAGAAGTGCACTTATGAATTGGTTGTTATCATCAACGCTGATGACTGGGATGAGGGATGCTTTGAAGTTGACAGAAACAGGGACAGACAAAGATAAACAGGCGGATTCAGAGACAGAAAGAGCCATAGAGAAAGATGTGGAGACTGAGAACGAGGGATCCGAGTCTTGGACTAATTATACGAACGATAAATGATCCGGAATCGATGCTAAGTCCTCTGCCTCCCTCTCTCTCTCCCTCTCCCTCTGCCTCCCTCCCTCCCTCCCTCTCTCTCTTTCTCTCTCTCTCTCTCTCCCTCTGCCTCCCTCTCTCTCTCCCTCTGCCTCCCTCTCTCTCCCTCTCTCTCCCTCTGCCTCCCTCTCTCTCCCCCTCTGATTCGCTCTCGCTCTATCTCTTCCTGGTTTAATATGCTCCGTTCCTTGTAAGCTGTGCCTGTCAAAAGAAATTCTAATCAGAGCGTCGTCAACCAAAAGAGTATTCTTGGTTCTGCGACCGTTTCCCTATAGACTTAATTCAGTGTAAGATCCGGCGGCCATTTACGAAATATTGCACAAGTGACAAATCCGTTCATGCCTGTGGTGACGTTCATGACACGTTATTTCTTATTATTATCGCGCGCGGATTGCCGCCATATTAAGTCGGAAAAGGGAGAAATCATTTCTCCTGCGGTGCATGGTTGCTTTGGCGCATTCAAGGGAGACGCACAGACGCACAGACAGACAGAGGCACAGACAGACAGACAGATAGACAGACAGACAGATAGACAGACGCTCCGATGAATGCGACGTCGTGTTGTGGATTTGGCGTCGTGGAAAACGGAAATCGAGTGCGCGGAAGACGGAAAGAAAGGAAAACTGGAAAGGCAGATGGCATTCTATCAAGCTGAACCGGATTGAATTGGATTGGAAAGAGACGGATGAGGGGAGGCAGCGGAGAGATAGGAGCCAGAGAAAGTCACATCGGCGGCCAAGGATAAGCAGTGCAGCCCCCGTTTTAACTCAGATCTGTTGACTTTCAGCAGAAAAGAAAGATAACCAGCAAAATACGGAACTATTTCTCGACTCACAGTTGCAGAAGGTCTATCCTTCTCTGACTTCTCTCCCTCTATCTAACTCTAACTCCGAATGGTAGGCCTAAAGTACAAGTTTGGTAACTGCGGGTTTGCTAGAAATCCCAACAAGAACGTCGTATGTTGGCAGAATCGTAATCGTAAACTCACAATTTACAAGGCGTTACTGTAAAGCTAAGCTCTGGGCACCAGTTCATTCACGAGCGTATACGACAGCATTACTCTCTGGGCTTCATGTGGCTTACATGTTGCGATATTAATGAAAGAGCAACATAACAAGGAATTCCATCAGATCGTCAATGTCTATGAATCTATAGGCCTACGCTGTTTTGAAAAGTACTGCGTAAATTCCGGGAATTCATCAAATACACTTCTCACACCAGAGACCGATTCTTTCACTCCGTTTAAGCTACTACTCTTCAAGCTGACACTCCTCAGGTTCCAAGCAAGTGCCAATCCAATCTATCCTACCTCCTCATGTTCGCAACTCTCGTATACTGAGACTGTCTTTCGCTCTAAACTGAAAACTTACCTCTTCTAGTCTACTTGTACCTTCTCCTGTACCTTCCAATCCTCGACCTAAAAGACACCCGCCTTAACATCTGCTGTGCCCTCTCTGATCCCCTGGAAACCGGACTCGGACCTCCCTCGGACTACTCTTTTGGACAACCCCTCTGATTAGACGCAGCGCTCGTGAATAAGCTGGTGCCCTGCGCTTGGCTTTCGAGTGGCGCTTTAGAAGTTTGGAGATTACGATTACGATTACGATTACGACTTGTGGCTCTTAATGTTAGCCTGGCCCTGGCTTCAATGTACACTTCTTAACTTAACAAGGAGGACATTATCAAATTACAGTTGTATTGTATTCTACAAAATCAAGGGAGTCAAAGTTTGAGAGGTTCTACTATTAAACAAGGGAATGTGGTTGATGGATTTGTCTAATGTTTCCGAAAGATCTGTTCTCAGTACGATTTTTGTGTCTGATGTCAGTTGCTGGAGTCGGTCTTCCTGTCTGTCCGAGAGATGGAAAGGTCATCGTGTCCGGTGGTTCCAGTGGATACGTTTCCAATGGTGTCGGTCCCTTTCGGACTCTGATCGGCAGCGAGACGTGTCCTTGGATGCTGAAGGTCAGGCCAGGTCAGCGGATGACCTTGAGGCTGATCGTGCTCTACAGCAGCTTTCCCACTTGGAAGACGACGGAGGATGCGACGTTCGTCTGCTCGGCGACCTTCGTCCTTCAAGAGAGAGACTCAGCCGTCAAGAAGTACGGTCTCTGCGCTGGGAAGTCTCGTGAGCGCCATCTCTACACTTCGGCTGGCAACGAGATTACGTTGTACATCTCGCGAGATCAGTCGAACAAAGACGACGACGACCAACAACTGCTACAGTCGTCGACGGATCGGGATCATCCGAAGTTCGTCATCAGCTACGAAGGTTTGTCAAGTATACGCGCTAATTTATCATAATAGGACTAAGTGCAGCTGATAAATCGTTATTTGACAATTAACCATTTTCTTCATATGTTTATTCTTTAAATAATTGAGTCGCTCTTTCGACCTTTAATTATTCGCTCAGTTGCTCCTCTGGTTCGTTTTTTCGTCCGTTCTTTAATTCATTTCATGCTCTTTCTGTCCTCCGCTTTCTTTCATTCGATCTTTAAAGTGATCAACAGAGTGAGGTCGAATAAAACTCATTCTATAAATTCCTTTGTTTGTGAGGTGCTAGCAATTAATATGCTCGGCGTGTACAGTTACGTTCATATTCTGCAGACGCCAGTCAACAGAAAGACTGCTCGATAATAATTTCCACCAGCCTGTCGTTGACCATGCATTAGCTTTGCTATAGGGTGAAGGGGCAAAGGGCAGCTGCCCCAACCCTGCTCAGGATGGGTCCTAAGATTCTGGCTAATCCAGTGAGTTTTTTGTAGGGAGTGTACCCGCTATGTGTCTTGACATTTTCTTCCTTTAGTCTTGGTCCATCACCCAAGAACTAACTGTAGAGTCTCGCACGGACTGAAGTGCGACCCAGATGATCATGGAGCAGTTGTTGCGACTCTTAAAACAAGCAGCAGTCAGCCGACGAAAAGCTTCAACTGCATGGCAGAAGGAAGTCTGGCCCAGACGTAGACGATTTCTTCAGGCAGCTCCTCCATGGGGCCTGCTGCTGTCAAACGATCAGCAGCAGTCTATAGCTGTCGGCCTTAAAGGGTTCATGGCTATGCACTAAAGAGGCAAGACTGGCATTGAAAGTGGTGCAATCATTTTTTATTCAATGTTCAAACGCCTACGATGAGCATCAGAACGAATACACGGTCGAGACTGAAGACTGAGAAATTAGCCTGCAGGAAATGCATTTGGAGGCAGAGGTCGCTGATGCTGCCACGGAGTATGAAGGCAATGGACATCTGCAGGATCATACGAAAATACTCAAACAGATTGACAGTGCAGGCTTAAGTTGTAGTTAAAATACTAGTATTTAAAATACCAGTTTTTAAAATACTAGTATTTTAAATACTAGTATTTTAAATACTGGTATTTAAAATACTAGTATTTTAAATACTAGTATTTTAAATACTAGTATTTTAAATACTGGTATTTTAAATACTACCCATCACTGGCGGAATCACTTCTTACCCCGGGAAGTTCTTCGCGCGCATCGTATTATGGTGCGTGAAGGATCTGCTCCTGAGGCATAGAAGACGGAAGCAAAGTGATCTCACTCTGGGCAGATCCACAGCAGATTGGATTTTCACCTTAACCACTTTCATCCAGACCCGGCGCCAGTAACAACAACCATTTTGAATTGCGTAATACGTAGACTTGAAGGCCGCACTCGACTTAATCGACAAGGAAGCACTCTGGCGTTTACTTCATGGGCATGGCTGGGGCCTCCCGACCAAGACCGTCGGGCTCATGAGCACCTTATATACCGGCGGCACCAAGAGTTGTGCACAAAATAATAGAAGGAGAAATATCTGAATGGTTTACAGTTCGAAGCGGGGCATGCAGGCAATGTTTTAAATCTGGCGAATGAGGCAGAAGTTTTACTCCTGTTAGTGGCCATATTGCAAGCGGTTTACTATCAAAAGAGCGACTTCGAAAGGGCGACTATCAAAAGGGCGACTTCGAAAGGGCGCCGCTTAAAAGGGCGCCTGTTTAAAAGGGCGCTGATCAAAAGGGCGAGCAAACAAAAGGGCGACAATCGAAAGGGCGACAATGTCCGTAGTACTTTAAAGCCAAAGGTTCAAGGTAAACGCGCACATAAACAAAGCGGTATAGCATTGATACCAATCAATCCTTTCATGTACATACGGTAGTTTACCTAGCTTATTATAAATATCTAATCTGTTGGGACGATATATGACTGTATATAAATGACGGTTTTAAACGAAAAACTCACAGTGCTGCTTTTTAACTCGCACGTGTTACAGCAGATTTTGGAAAGTTAAGTTCCTGGAAAAGTTTGAGAATGAACTTAAAATTTGTAAAGAGCAATAAAGGTCGAGATATGTTAATGGTTGATGGCTGTACATTCAGACTTGAGAAAACAATAAAAGAAAAGAAAATTTGGAAGTGCACTGAATATCGGAGAGCTAAGTGTACGTCCCGTAATCTCAACCTGAACATATGATTATTATAATCTCAACCTGAACATTTGATTATCATAACATTTCAATAAGAGACATTAGTGTATCTTAATACACAAATTTCGAATTAAATTCCTTTTTTGTAACCTATTTGTCGCCCTTTCGATTAATAATACAATTCTTTCAGTAATTATACGATTTTAACGTATTTGTCGCCCTTTCGATTGTCGCCCTTTTGTTTGCTCGCCCTTTTGATCAGCGCCCTTTTAAACAGGCGCCCTTTTAAGCGGCGCCCTTTCGAAGTCGCCCTTTTGATAGTCGCCCTTTCGAAGTCGCCCTTTTGATAGTCGCCCTTTCGAAGTCGCCCTTTTGATAGGATACCATTGCAAGCAGGGATCAACTGGGGAATACGAAGAGCCAAACCATAGCGGAATATCCATTCGACCAAATACTGCCAACGGTTTCACGCAAAAGTTGGAGGTTGTTGAAGCTTTACCTACATGATACATCGCCAGCCATACAATGTCCTGCTCAAACAAACCGGATATTATAAATCGCCGAATTACCATCGCAAGATCCTGCATGGTCTCTTTAGATTAGAACATTTGACCATATACAGTTGAGCTGAACACTGATCTACATAGACCGTGCTGCCAGTGCTCGTCTACAGTTGCCAGACGTGGTCCACCATATATATGCTCTAAACAAGAAACTCTAAACTTTGTACATATTATGGTGCCTCATGAGGAGCCTCTGTGTTTCCTTCCTGGACCATGCGAGCAATATCGCGATCAGAAGGAGAACAGCGATGGCATCGACCTCTGCCATTGCTTTGTACGAAGACTGCATGGACATGTTGCCTACGTCCTTTCGAGAAGACGAGGACCACCAGAGAACCCTGTCAGCCTTCATGACCAATGAAGCCCCGATGTTGAGCGGATGAGTGAGTGTATATAGAACTGCGAGAGACGATCTGAGGTCAACGCGTACTTCTAAGAGTAAGTAAGTCAATCCTCAAATGCACCCAAGTCGTGTGTTTTTGGACCGGATGAACAACAGCTTTTGCCCTTAGAAGCTGAAACGATGATTAAATACGAACCGTTTGTGCAAGCATGCGTGCTCATGCAGCGCTGTCAGTTGAAGCGAATGTGGGTCCGCATGCGACGCCATATTATCTACAGCATGATTATACCGCTAGCCATAAGAGGGAGGGAGGGAGACGGGGAGGGAGGGGTTGGGGTGAAATGCATTGGATGACCCCCTGTGTCGTCGTCGTCGGGGAATCGCTTTATGAGAGCAGAGAGAGAGAGGCAGAGGATCATCTCCGATCGTCCGTAAATGCCACTCCTCCAACTGACCACCTGCTAATCAGCTAATTAGTCGAAGCCCAGTCGGTGTCTATGACAACAGCGCATTCAAAGCGATGTCCGGCTCAAGAACTAATTACTTAAAGACGCTCCAAATCCGCGACCAATTATCCGGACAGTGATATCAGGAAACGACTTTGAAGTATATTCAACTAAACAGCTGCTTCCTCGTCTTCTTCCTCCTCCTCCTCTCCCCTTCTTCTTCTTCTTCTTGTTCTTCTTCCTGTTATTCTTCTTGTTCTTCTTTTCTTCTTCATCGTCTTCTCCTCCTGCTTCTCTTTCTTCTTTCTCCTCATTTTTCTTATTCTTCTCCGTCCTTCTTCTCCTCCTGGCATCATGCTCATCTTCTCAGTCCTCTTGTTATCCTTCCGCCTCTTCCTTCTTCTCCAGGAATTCAAGGAACAGCCTTGAATAATTAGCGACCATCTATGAACCAGCAGTCGCCTAGACATGACAGTCGGAAAGGGTGGAATAACACCAATGCTATTACCATGGCAACTGCGGTGTTCATAATTATGAGATGTCGTTGGTGACACAAGTGCGGTAACACTAACAACAAATAGTATTAACTTCCGTCTGAACTAAGAGATTGCGTTTAAGGGAATCGATGCTCGCGAAGACTGAGGTAATCTCAGGGACACCAGGTCCTGTCTACCGGCGTTAAAGTGCATCAACTGAATTGCGTTATGTCATATATTGTTCTATTGTATTGTACTATAATTATAATAAGAAGATGTTCAATAGAAACTAGTCTACGCTCGTCTACGTGGTGCTACATTAATTAATTAGCAATTAAAAGTTCACCAATAAGCAAACGATGATCAGACAATTAGAGAAGTCACCACGATCTGAAGAGAATTCCCGGTTGCAGATGACAAGTATATATGAGTCTGAAGCTGTATCCTGTCCAAGTCAGAACCTGACCCTCTTAATAAGGTCGACCTAGTCTGATTCATGGCTCCCAATCGCCACAAACACCGACAAAAGCACCAGAAGAAATCCTTTGCCAAATTGAAACCTATCTCCAAAATGCAGCCATATTCGCAGTATAAGTCCGAACAGATGAGAATTATCGAGTAAATTGGTGTGATATCAACTATACTCTAAATGAAGACAATGTCAGACAAATCGGCGGCGTTCATTATAGTCGAGCAGAATTGTTTTGTACTTTATTGTATTGTATATTATTGTAATGCATCTTATCACATTTGATTGTCAAGATATTTGAGCTGTGGATTGCAGTATCGCTCTTAACTAGAAATCATAGATTGTAATACATTAACAGTTCGCTCGTTTGATAGGCCTAATGATGAGATGAGTTGAAAACGACGGAGTTCATTCACGCAATCAGAAATTCCGTTGTGCTAAGCACAGGTTCAATTGTAGACTTATTCCTCATCAACGGGTCATTGATGTGACAAATGGTCAACGTTAGATTAACGACGGGTAATTTAGACGGTGGCCGCACGCACCCCATTAACATCTCCAGGGACCAGCGCCGATTCTATAACAAAAGCCATCCTTTACCTCTAATGAGTTCTAACCTCTTTTCTATCCTCATTACTCGTCTGGGGCTAATCTCTCCCTTCGCAAAGGCAGGTTTGAGGTTTCCCTCTCTTCTTTAGACTGCTCTGCAATACTTCTGTTAAAAACCTGCTTTAGATTATTATAAACGCTTTCCAATATGAATAATATATCTAAATTAATTGAAAGCGCATTTCTAACAGGCCTATGTTTTGAGGAACTTGTGATATTAGTCCATTTTAGTTCGCCTATCCAAGTATCCTTCAAGTGAGATTGTTGCCACTGCTGCACTTGAGACATTTCTTTCAATGGATTCTTGCAAAGCTGTTTTTATGTTTCTTGAATCGAGTGCTGCAGTTGCTAACGAGATTATTCATTCATTCATTCTGGGGATTTATATAGCGCCCCTTCAAAAAATCTAGGCCTACTCAGAAGCGCTCCCAGCCCAGCCACGGCAAAAGAAAAAAGACTTGAAAAAGAAAAGATAAGAATAATAAGAAAAAAGATTATTAGGGTAGTTTGTTACGTCACCTCTATAGATCATTTGGAGATTTTGGTTCCAATCTTCCCTGAGTATCTTGTTACCTAATGATCGTTCTCAAAACGTTGCACTGAACACACTTCGTTCTAATCCCTTTGCCTGTCGTTCAGGTGTACCTCAAGGTTCAGCTTCAGGGCAGCTAATTATTTCAACTGTACATCGCCTGTTTGTCAAATTGAATACATCTAGTAGTCCAGCAATACAATATAATTATGTTGAAGATACCTAGACGGTATTTCGCACGCTCTCTCTGTCACCGTCTTTTCTCTGTCTGTCTGTCTGTCTGTCTGTCTGTATGTATGACTGTCTGTCTGTCTGTCTGTCTCTTTCTCTGCCACAAATCCCTCAGCTAAAAGTGAATGATGATTGGCCTATTTCCTTGTTAATGTAAACTCTCTTATTGTGGCTGGAATATGTTCGTCTTCATCGAATGCATTATACAGGTTTCTGAACTTCACTGAATTCCCGTTGAATGGTGTTTAAGATTGTGTGCTTAACCTTTAGCACTTTAACGACAATCGTGTACTAAAAGTGAGTGGGAAACCAATACAAAAGAGTGTTAAAAGCCAGAATACCACCATTTCATCACATCTGGATGCAATGCGTAGGCCTATCGTCTTCAGATCCCAGCTTGTTATTTGAGCCAAGGTTGAAGACAGTTGTAGGATTTGGCTTCCGTTGTGTAAGGTCAGTTGGCCTCCTCCTCGTCTTCCTCGTCCTCGTCTTCCTCGTCTTCCTCCTCTTCATCCAATTCGGAAGCTCAGAGCAAACGACACGGTGGACTGCAGTCCATAACTTATGCGATCTTATTATTATTACAGCATAGTCTGCCGCCAGAGACATTTCTTTCTTAGAGTGAATCCTTGCTAATGATAAATGAAAGCATATTCTTTGGCTTGACAAAAAGGCGCTATAGTAATGCTAAATATTCGTATACTAAATATTCAGTTAGTTGTATCTGCTACGCTAACAAGATACAGAGGCATCTGTGTGGAAAGAAAAGGAAATCCTTTGATCGACGTGTATACACTATTACACATCCGCACCATCTACGACGGTAGCAGTTTGTGCATGGAAGCAGACATCCTGCAATGAACTGAGACCGACTTTCAGAAGCTTCCATGGGGTATATAATTATTACGGTCAACCCCGATCGGGTCTTCGCATGCGACTGAGAGCTGCCTGTTTTTGTTGTTGGCGTTGATCTAGTCTTCTTCTGCCAACTATGAAGTCAAGAGGCGCAACAACGATGCTTCAATCTTTACCGCATCACAAGACCAACTAAAAGTGAACTGGAAAGAAAGACAGACAGAGAGACAGAGAGCAAGCGAGCGCAATGGGGTAAGGGATAGACTGCAGGGAGGGGCGTCGGCTGCCAGACTGGCGCTATAGAAATTAGCTGTTGTATTAACCGACGACAGTGTTTTGTTGTCGCAATAGCGATCGGATGTCCGGATCTGGTCGTGCCAAGCAATGCGTGGATGAAGAAAGTGGGCGATAATGTAATGATCAAGTGTAACGATACGATGGAGACATGGTACTTCACCTGCCAGAGGAACCAATGGATCGGAGACTGGGGAAACTGTACACACAGTAAGTGCAGGACACGCATGTCTATCATCACCATCATCATATATAGTCAAACCTATCATGAGGGTCACTTAAGAACAACCTCTCAACAGCAGATTACTATTTCCACGAAAACAGTTGGGCCTATATTCGGAATATAGGCCTACATGTCTAGCGTAACTTCAATACTATGCAGACGTTTTGCTTTAGATTTATAGTTTTAGTTAAAACATTTAGAAACACAATTATATTGTAATGTCATCGTCATTATATGTCATCACAATCGTCGTCATTGTCCTTATCGAAGTCATCGTATTGCTGCAGCTGTGGTTCGCACGACGCAGGCCGCCGTGTCTTTGCAATGAACGGATAGACGAGCGGTCAACGTTGACCTCTATAGGCCGTATACGTGACCCCGTATGCCATGGATCGTGGAAGAGAGGAACTGAGCAGCAGTGGTTGGATTGCAAGAGCGATTGATTGTCACCTGGAACGACAATCAATCGGAAGTCAGGACGTTACGAGAAAACGTCATCAACTGACATAGCGAAAAGTCTTATAAGCACGCAGCTGAAGACGTTTCACATACTGTATATTTTTTATTTGTTTTCATTTGTTTTCATTTATTTCCAGGGGTGGATTTGCTCAAGAATGACGAATTACGCGAAGATATTTTCACAACGCATGGTAACATAGCATCCGGATGTAGTACACGTGGTGCCACAATAAATATTTCAATCTTATTAATTGTCCATATCATGAATAATTAGCAATTGCTCATTTATTTATCTGCATAACACACATCCTTCAGTTTCACAGTTTTCTATTAAAATTCCGTAAACCTACCATTTCTTATAGACAGCACAGGAACAAATTTTTCCAACATACTCGACTACTGCAACTTCCTTTCCCTATAGCATCGAGTCCTCTCAAATGAAACCAAATTTTAGAGCTACCCTATATCCTGACTCCACTTCTTCAAAATCCCATAACCATTATCATGCTCTATTTTCACCGCATCATCATCATTGACGATGCTGCCTCCTCGCCTGACTCCAGGATTCTGACCTGGAACCGGAATTGACCAAGCAGCCTGGCTCTTCCATATTATCTGATTTTATATAGCGCCGGTGTTAAACTTGTCTCTGACGAGACTGTTATGTAGCGCTGCTAAATTTAGGAGATTCACTTTTATATTTACATATAGACCTACCTTTAATTATATCGACGACAACGAGGCAAATTTAATGCATTTGCTCCAATGAGCCACAGGTGATGATGATGATGATGATGATGATGATGATGATGATGATGATGATGATGATGATGATGATGATGATGATGATGATGATGATGAGGATGATGATGATGAGGATGATGATGATGATGATGGATGATGATGATGATGATGATGATGATGATGATGATGATGATACCGGATGATCCGGATGATCCGGATGATGCTGATGATGATGATGATGATGATGATTATGATGATGATGATCCTGATGATGATGATGACGATGATGATGATGATGATGATACCGGATGATCCTGATGATCCGGATGATCCTGATGATGATCCTGATGATGATGATGAATGATGATGATTATGATGATGATGATGACGATGATGATGATTATTGATTATTGATTATTGATCGATTGGTTGATCGATCGATCTATTATTTCTGATCTATAGTTGATTGGATGTGATTTTTGTCAGGTGTTGTGGTCGCTGTGTTGATTGGAATTGTTCTCGGAATATTCATCGGAATGTTTCTTCTATTCATCGTACTCTGCTCCAGACGCAGGTTCGAAACATACATTCGACGCTGGTCTCCTCTTTCTCTATTAGCTTAAGCCTGTATGTCTGTCTGTCTGTCTATTATTGTATGCTCCTATTTATCTGGGTGTGACTCTTGGTATGTGCTTGTGTGCTTGCCTCTGTTTGTATATGTCTGTGCCTGTGTATGTGTGTCTGATTCACATAAATCTACTTTTGTCACATATACATAGCATACAACAGTGCACAACAGGCTATGCTTCTTGTGCTTCCTTCCTATATGCTTCCTATATGCTTCCTTCCTTCCTCGAGGAAATGTTGTTTTTGGTCAAAGGACCATTTAAGACTGCGGTTGTCTGTAGTCACAGATAGCAGTTGAGGCAATGTCTCAACAGGGAAATGTGTCCCATCTAAAATAAACTTCTTGTGATACACTAAGATCATAGATGTTTATATGCGCCAAATTTGACCGAAATGATGAGAAGAGAATTCGACTTTGTCAATTGCACACACGAACAGCAAACCTCTTTCCACACTTGTCACCGATAAACTACAGACTAAACAATGTGTGTAGCCCCATCTAGTCTAACGGCCTATATGGTCCCATCTAGTCTACTGTTACTCGACAATTCGCCGCGGGGACAAAAATCTGCGTCTTCGTGGATTGATTTTAAATTACGTTGGCCTACAGCTATCAGTACTTTTATTACGCCCGAAGGCAAAAACAAATCAGACGTCACAACATACATGCACAAATCTGAACAAACATGAAGTCAAATGCACAGACTGCGAAAATGTTCGTAAAGGTCATTGCACAGCTATAGAGCGCAATTGTTAAGAATCTTTAAGTTGTTTTAATTACATCAGATATATATGACAAGAATAGTTTGCAAGAACTTGTTCACTTTATTGGTACCAAAATGCTATTCACTGGCAGACCAGTAATAAGCCAACCATAAGTTAATGTTGTGACTACATTCGCTTAAGAATAATATTATCTCCATTTTTATAATCATTGACCACAGTTCGGAGTCGCACATCCCGGTATATCTTCTTTTGCATTGGAGGTGCTTCACAAGCGGGGATTTTTTCGAGCAAATTTCCCAAAGAAGATTGGATTGTAACTCTTTTTGTCTCATCCGTCTTCATTGCATGACACTTAACACTGTCATGAACGACATTGAACGTTTATTACCTTTACTTGGCTGCTGCTGATGAATTTGCATTGGCCGTGTAACAATGACTTTTAAATGAACGTTAATTACAGGGGGTTTAGGATAATGGTAACACTTTGGCGCGTAGAGGCAACGGACCCGGGATCGCTTCTCGATACTCTCCCAGGTCTCCCTAAGGTCGGCTCAGCCTTTTCATTCGCTAGGTGGCGTTGAAAAAAATGAGTGGTAGGACGTGACGGGCGCCTTGCATGGCTGTGAAACTGTCACATTCGACTCCTGTAATAACTTGTGATCATCCGTTCATACTATGATTTGTAATCATCCTGCGTACTTGTCAGTTTGAAAAATTAAACGAAGATTATTATTATTATTATTATTATTAGGGCCTATCTAGATTTCTTTCTGTGCAATTTTCTTTTCGCTTTGATACACGTATCCATTATGGACTAATAAATCATTAGATTTCCCTGATTGTACGAATTCTAAAGGCATTTCCCACGTTAGAAAGATATAATTGTAAAAGAAAAGACAGCTGCATTGGCTGCTATTCAACGCTTTAGTTTAACTACAGTGGAAACAACTGAACTGAATCATTCATTCACTACAGGAAAGGTGATAGGTCGGAAACACTGTTAACAACGATGTAAAACCTGTTGACTCTGTAATTGCATACTTTTAATAGATTATTACAGAACATTCTTATAGTTTGCAATTGGCACAGTCATTATAACGCTGTGTAGATCCACATGCAGTTTGTCCCTGCGCCGAATTGTCATGGAACACACATAGTCTATTCACACAGTCAGTCAAATACGTTGATGCCATAAATTGTCTTTGTGCGTATGTTGGCTGTTGAAGGTCAAAGAGGAAGCAGAAGCAGAAGCGCAGGTCAAGCATGTTCGTCTCGTCACGTGGTAAAGAGTACAAAGAGGCGCTGACCAACTTCCGGCGCGGCCTTCGGTCACGTGACGAGCGATATCCGGCGCTGCTGACCAATAGGGACCAGCCTTGCGACAAGGCGGAGAAGATGTACGAATTCGGATCGGACTACAGAGGAGGAGGAGGAGGAGGAGGTTACCTTGGCAACGGAGTAGGATGCTACTCTGCAGTGGCCCTGACGACGACCGACTACGGCCTGGCTGCTGCTGCTGCTGCTGCAGGAGAGGAATCGTCTTCGTTGATGGATGTTGGTGGACAGCAGCAGATGCAGCTCGTCTCCTGTCATTCGGAGAACGACGGAGGACCCACCACGCGGAGGATGATGGCCATGGACAACGGAGGAGGAGGAGGAGGCAGAGGAACGACGACGTATGCGCGCATTCAGCCATGTCCACAGTGCGTTCGGCGCCAGTGCCAGTGTCTGCTGGAGACGTATGTCAAGCGTGACTGTGATGCTGCTGGTGCCAAGCATCCTTCTGGTGGCACCGTCATGGAAGCAGCGCCTCCTCCTCCCTTCGGCTCGATGCTCTTCCTCCAGCATCAGCAGTCGAGGCTGACATCCGTCGATGGATCAGCAGCGACGAAGGCCTGCGTCATCTCACTGTTTCAGTCGGATACAGAGGATGGTGGTCTTCATCACTCGAAGACGAATCGACTGAATCCCGCCGATCTACCAGACCTCCATCCTCTCTCCTCCGGATGCGGCGGCGGCGGTGGCGGTCCATCACCTGCAGCCTCCTCCTCCGCAACCGCCGCTGACCCTGGGCGCCTCCTTGCCTCCCTCGACCAATACGATGACGATGACGATGACGACGCAAAAAGCCTCAGTCAATCGCAGCAGCAGCAGCAGCATTAGCATCGCTTAATTGACAGCAACAGAATCTCCTTTGGAATGACGTTTCGCTTATACAATATTACAATAACAATACAGTTGTCATAATTATGATAGTGTTCTCCTTACCAAGATCGGAAGTGCACAATTGAAAGCCGGACAGAAATTAAGAACTGTAAAAAGACTAGAGGAAGGATATTGTCAGTTTAGAAGCCGATAGGTGAGTTTCGAACGTGGTTATAACTTATAAGTAGAAGAACGTTGACTTAACGCCAGCCAAAGACAAAGGCTTCTACCAGGAACGACGACATACTTTCCAGCTAATGCTAAACGAAGAGAGGATCGGTCTTTTATCAGAGTTACATGATATAACCATGGATTATGATAAGTAGTAGTCTGGCAGATGCTTTGCTTATGCTTTGTACACGCTTTCTTAGAAGCGACCATTGATTGCTGCCTCCTTGTGCATTACAACAACGGTCCAGTAGAAGTTTCCGGATTGGATGATCGAGATTGGATGATCCGGATTGGATTGGAATCATTGGATCTCTGCTTGTCGCTGTGAACGACGACGCTGTATCAACGAAGATGATCAGCGTTGCCCTCCTCCTTTATCGCCTGCGACGCCTGGCACCACCCGAGGACGGTAGTGGCAGAGTTGCCTACATGCACCATCGGTCGTTGTCGCTGTTTAACTACGCTATGGTCAATTAGCGTCGCCCTCCTGCTTTATCCAGACTTGGAGCAGAATCCGTTTCTTCTCATGTCTTGACGTAGGTCCTAATTACTATGAATCGTTGCTGGACAATGTAGGCCTCCTACTTCAAGTGATACAATGCAATAATTAAATTCTTAGTTTCATTTTCACATCACAGTGTATTACTTGAACTGATTATAATCCAACTTCATCAGCTGCTGTGTTGTTAAATGCTACTCTAGATTTCTGTACTCGGTTGTTTTATTATTATAGTCTACACAACTCCATCGTATCTGGTGAAGTGAAGCATAGAATCTGACTTCCGTTTAAATGCTAACGATACTCGACTATTTTGATAGACACTTCAACGTCAGTCACGTTCTCTATCTCTGGGCTATTTGTGGAAACGACGCCATAAATTATCATCCCTTCTCTCTCTCGCTGGTCTCTACGGTAAACGGACTCGGATCTTCTCCTGACATATCTGGAGAGACCTTCTGCCACGACGTAGCGCTCGTGAATAAGTTGGTTCCCTCCTCTTAGCTTTAGAGTAGCCTAGCGCTTTAGACGTTTGGAGTTCAAGATTACGATTTACGATTACATAACAATTTATTAGATTAGTTTAGCCTGAATTTCATTGGATTGAATCAGATCAGACGAGATTAGATTGAATAATATAACATCACAGTATAGCCTACGACGCATGGCTATGGTCGTATGGCTATAGATCGTATGGCTATGGTCGGCTATAGATCGTATGGCTATGGTCGGCTATAGATCGTATGGCTATGGTCGGCTATAGATCGTATGGCTATGGTCGGCTATAGATCGTATGGCTATGGTCGGCTATAGATCGTATGGCTATGGTCGGCTATAGATCGTATGGCTATGGTCGGCTATAGGTCGTATGGCTATGGTCGGCTATAGATCGTATGGCTATGGTCGGCTATAGGTCGTATGGCTATGGTCGGCTATAGGTCGTATGGCTATGGTCGGCTATAGATCGTATGGCTATGGTCGGCTATAGATCGTATGGCTATGGTCGGCTATAGATCGTATGGCTATGGTCGGCTATAGGTCGTATGGCTATGGTCGGCTATAGATCGTATGGCTATGGTCGGCTATAGGTCGTATGGCTACGGTCGGCTATTATGTCGCATGGCTATGGTCAGCTATAGATCGTATGGCTATGGTCAGCTATAGATCGTATGGCTATGGTCGGCTATAGGTCGTATGGCTATGGTCAGCTATAGATCGTATGGCTATGGTCGGCTATAGATCGTATGGCTATGGTCGGCTATAGGTCGTATGGCTATGGTCGGATAGTTATGGTCGGCTATAGGTCGTATAGTTATGGTCGGCTATAGGTTGTATGGCTATGGTCGGCTATTATGTCGTATGGCTATAGTCGGCTATACAGTAGGTCGTATGGCTATGGTCGGTTATAGGTCGTATGGCTATGGTCACCCAGGTCGCACCCCGACCTGGGTCGTGTCCGTATTCTTCATCGACATGAACAGATCTTCGTATAAATGTCCTCTAAAAGGGGCGCTATATAAATGTCTGCATAAACCTTTACCTACACACACGCATAAGAAATGAGCAAAGACGCGAAGAATAACTTAAAAGATTTTCCGAGTTACAACCACCACCAAAGACGATAATTTGATTTAATTCTAGAGAAGCATAATTCTGCGAAATAACGTACGTACGACTTGTATTATTATGCAGATCCACATGAGTTCAAATGAATCATGATAGGAGACGAAGATTAACGCTGGTCTTAAAAATAATTATAGTGTTAATATGTCTGTTGCAATGGACGTTCAATTGGTCTTCTTTAAGAAGACGGAATGGAGGAAACTGCCTATAAAATTAATGTCTGTTCAACCGATCTATATATAGCTCCGGACATAAAGAACCCGACAGAAAATAATTATTAAGTCTCTCTTCGATGTCTGTTAGATGTTGACCTACGTAACACACGACACATGATTACACGTCTGCTTTTGGCCATGTCCTTTCTGTTCATGCAACCACCCTTCAGCCAACCACCATACATAAAAAGTACAAACATACATACCAATCATACATACATACATATATACATGCATACATGCATACATACATGTCATACATACATACATTCATACATGTCATACACACACACACACACACATACATACATACATACATACATACATACATACATACATACATACATACATACATACATACATACATACATACATACATACATACATACATACATACATACATACATACATACATACATACATACATACATACATACATACATACATACATACATACATACATACATACATACATACATGTATGGCTAATGGAAGCATGACCGAAGACCCATTGCAGCCAATGATAGGCTAATCGTGGCTGTTCTTGGCTTTGTCTGACCTCTGTCTGTTTTCCTTTCGATCATATTTTGGTCTCTGTTGACCGATGTCCAGCGAATGAGTCACGGAGATGGTCGGACCGATTGTTCCTCCAGTGGAAGAAAGGATTCAGCGAAGACCTGAGCGTCAGAGGCAGGAAAAGAATCCCTGTTGTAGCTGACATCCTGATGGGTTTCAAACGACGAAGGATGGAAGGAGGGATAAGAAGGAGGAGGATGGACGAACACTCTTCCATCTCCTTCGTTGGAGGAGGAGGAGGAGGAATACCAGACATACTCTGGATTCATGTCTCCTCTTCGCAACATCATCACCCAGTGCGGTCTATAGTACTCCTCCTCATTCCGCTGCTGCTGAAGTGCATCTTTGGCTGCAGCGACTGATGATGTTCCGTCATCCACTGCCACCGCCGTCTTAAACCCAGAGCTGCTTCTGCTGCTGCTGCTGCTGCTGCTGCTGCTGCTCTGAGCATCACCAGAAGGTAGACTGCCTGAACGATAACTGTTGGAGAACTTCGTCGCCAGAGTTTCTTTGCCTTCAGCTGAGTTAGGTCGCTGGGAATAAGTCAGCCGTTCGTTTCCATGGCCACGATTCCAAGAATTGCGCATCTTTCCATCGACTGGAATATTTGACTTGGCCTCTAAGTAGGCTGATCGCAGTCCATCGATATAAAACTGGTGAGGCAACGCATCTGCCACTGTTGCTGCTGCTGCTGTTTGGTAGCCATAGTTACCGACCGGACCATGCTGCTGTTCTTCGTTGCTATAGATGAGTGATGGTGAGGCCGAGATCTCCAGAACCGAAGATTCCAACTGCGATGTGGGATTCGCTGCGTATCTGTCGAACTGAGAGAGAATCTGAGCGGCGCTGGGTGGGCCTATAGAACGCGGATCGGTTGTGTCTAATTGGGTCCCATGATGCAGGGTCTGCTGCTGCTGCTGCTGATACGTCGTCGGAATTTCCTGCTGAAGACCATAATAGGACTGATGCTGAGAAGGTGCAGATGGCCAGATCCTTCGTATCTCTCGGCTGTCGTAGTTATTAGGCTCTGATATCATCAGCTGATGCACAGCAGAGCCTCCGAGGAACCGATTCTCAACAGGAAGCGTCGTCTCGTAGACCAGTTGCACCGGTGGCTGACGAGACCTCCTCCTTCTGTCTTCGAATCGATGGAGAGATGATGTTGGATGACGTCTGCCAGATGACCTTCTGTTGCTCGGTCTCTGACCTCTGGCCTGGTGGGTCAAGCGCGGCATCCGCAGTCTGCGCATGGCATTTCTCTCTTTCTTTGGTCTGCGGGTTCTGTGCTTTGACCCCGAGGTCAGTCGTTCCTTTGGCATCTTTCCCCTTATCCTCTTCCTCGTCGTCGTCCTCTTCTTCTTCTGCCTCCTTTCGGGATTTCTGATGCGCACCTGACGAACGACTTTAACGGCGTCATTGTCTCCCTCCATCTCGTACAGCTGTTCATTGACGATGACCGAAGGCTCGTCACCGTCACCGTCGTCATCATCATCGTCATCATCGTCATAGGTATTGTAGTCGATCTCTCGTCCTTCTGGTTCAGACTTCTTCTTCGTCTTATTCACCTCATCTTTCGTCGTCTCATTCATCGTCGTTGTTCCATTCTCAACAGAAGTTCCGTTCTCATCATCATCGTAGTCGTTGTCGTCAGGGTCGGCATAAAACGATTCACCATCGACGTCGTCATCATCTTCCTCTTCTTCTTCGTCTTCCTCAGCGGATGACTGACTAGAGTTGACGAGCATCTTCTTCTCTTCTCCTACTTCTCCTTCTATTCTGAAATCCAGCTGAAGATGTTGCTGCCTCTGCAACTCAGTTGGTTCGTTCGTTGTGTTGTTTGACTCATCATCTCTTTCTTTCTCAGCTGTTGCGAATTCGACGACGTCTGAAGGAAGATGGAAATCCTGCGATCCATTGTCCATTGGAGACAATGTCTCCGCTGCAGTCGGGTCTATAGTCTTCTTCAGGAACTGATCACCGTCAATATTTCCACGAAGAGAACCACCTACCTCGGCATCTGGATCAGCAGCTTGATCGTGGCTGGCCTTCCTTAGAACAGAGGACAAGGATTCGGTTGGATCTGACAGGTGTTGCGATGCATTGAGACGATCTCCGTTCAATGCTATTTCCATCTGCTGTATCTGTGTCGTTCCTGGACTCTTAGAAGATGACTCCAACTGGGCAGCAGTCGTAGCTTCGTCCTTCAGAGGAAAGGACAGGGGCTCATAGTCTGGACTCTGTAGGCCGGGAAGGACCTTTTCCAGTTCCAGAGAACTCCGCTCCATCTGGACCCCGCGTGTCGTTAAGAGCAGAATGATGATCCAGAGACCGTCGATGAATTTGCCTTTCGAATGAAACAGAAGGAGGCAAAGGAACGACATGTCTGCGGCATTAGTTGCCAATGTACGGTAATTCGCTCTGGAGACAGACCTCGCTAAGTTCATCGTCTTCTTCTGGCTTCTTCGTCTGTGACATTCACAGTCTGATCGGAAGGCGCCTTTAAAGATCCTGATCAGTCAGACGTCGTCCTTGTTCAACGTCGTCCTTCTTCCGATCTCAGTCCATTTGCCAGTCAACTCAAAGGTCAACTCAACGGTCGTCTCTAATCATCGCTTAACGAAGCAACGAGTGAGAAGAGCAACAATCCGCAAGACAGTCATGAAGGGGTACCCCCGTATAATAATAGCATGGCGATGCCTTCTATTTGTCCGTCTGTCCGTCTGCCTCCTTCCCTTCCGTTCGTCTGTCCCTCTGTCTCCCACTTTTCGTCTGTCCCTCTGCCCGCCATTTTGTCCACTTCCTCGACTGTCTGATGACTCCATGCGTGTGTGTGAATGGTCTCTCAGTGACGCCAGCAGAGGACCTGCTCGCCCAAGGACACACCGTTTCCATAGTTTTCACTTCACGAAGTCATAAAACTGCTTCTTTTGTATGCATAAGCATAACCGAAACGCACTTATTTCTCATTCGAATTTCTCCATTACGCAAAAATTAGCATATCCAATGTTCTAAACTCTTTGCACGTCTTCAGAATGGTTGACAACTGAATTCTGAATTTCCTCCTCGCTAGAAAGCTACCGGACACGTTTTAACCTACCACAAGCATGCAGACATGGGATAGGCTTACTACAATCTGTGGCAGTATGGATATCTGGGTTTTATCCCGTTTACTTCCAGTCCCAAACAACATAGGCATAATTATGCCTCCTCACCAAATATCTCCAGCAACAGATGAATTCATTCTGAATTTCATTCATGTTCAATGAAATGGAAGCCCATTGCCAGCTATATAGGAAACGTATTATTGGCAAAGTCCCGATTGCACCCTGCATGCCATTATACGTCATTCCTCCTTCCACTCATAGGAATTTACGTTATGCATCGTGATCAGTATATAGAACAGGGGGTAGTAGGTAATGGAGGATATGTCCAGGATTATTTCAGATGTTTCTAAAAGGTCTTGGTCCGCTTTTATACAGAGTTCCTCAAGAGTAGGGAAAGATTTGGGTAGGAAGCCTAGGCGCAGGCCTACCAGTTTAGGGACCAGAGCACTTAGAGAGTCAGGTTCCTATTTGCTAGTGAAACCCCACCATACTTGGGAACAGTATAGTATGCAGTTATAGTATAGTATAGCACCTTGAACACTTTAACGACGAGCTGCATTGGTTTCCCAGTTGCTTTTAGTACACGCTCGTCATTAAGGTACCTCATAATACACCCACACGCACACACACAACCACACAAAATCATCTTCAGAGATTGTGCAACTTAGCTTGAAGCTAAAGCTCTCCTAGAAGAAAGAAGAAACAAGTTTTACAGGCAGAGGGAGGGCACTACATAACAAGGCCAGATAAACAAATATGTAACTTAAAGGATGATGATCGGATCCAGAGAAAAGACAGGGCTGGCCACAGCTTCTTACTTCCCTCCTTCAGCCACTGCGAAGAAGGAAGAGCAGATGCGCAAGGGTCGTTCAGAAGGGTTACTCCAGACCAGACATGCCCCTATCCCCTTAAACTTATAATAGATGGGATGGATCCTCTCTGAATCCCCAAATGTTTTATATGTAAGTATGTTATGTTACATATGTCACCTGATAGACACATCGCCTTGCATAGACTAGAAATATATATAGTCTATGAGTAATTTCAAAGATCTGTCCGCTGTTGGCAGAGAGGAGTGAAGGATCATGTTTAGCTAAATTTTGCATTAATTCATTTCTTGTATTGAATAAGTAACTCTAAAGATGAGAAGACGGTTAGAGCTCTTCGCCACACCAACAGTGGCGAGGCAGGGACAGTCTGGCAAACAACAGCTGATCAACTGTCACTCATTCTCTCTTCCTCAACCAAATTCTGTCAGATGGAACAACTCACACAATTTCCACTAAATTCCGTTACCTAAATGGTCTTTCTATTTCTGTTTTGTAAATGGGCATACATAAGGTTAAAGTAATTTATCAGCAGCTCTCAGATCAGTTTATGATGTATCTTGAAATGAGGCTGAATGGTTAAATGGTCCAACTCAGAGTCCTAATGCTTTCTTCTTCTTCTTCTTTGTTTCTCCTCCGTCAGGCCAAGGCCAACGATGAGTCCTCAACTTGTCGTCTCCAGAGTTCTCTATCCTTGATTTGTTCCTTTGCTTCTGCAATGTTCATCTTCATTCTCTCCAGATCCTCTCGTATATTATCCATCCATATCTTTTGTTGTCTTCCTCTACTCCTAGTTCCCTCCACACGCTTTGACTGGCTTTGACTGGCTATAATGGAACTCAGAGGCCATATGCCTACTGCCAACCTATGAAACGACAGCCATAAGTTTAATACTTGTTGGATAGAATGAAGCACAGAAAGTAGTCCAAGGTCATACAGGTAGGGCTAGTAAACATTCAGGATTCACTGATATTGAAAATATAATCAATAATTAGGTGTTGACTGCCGGAGGTTACCATATAGCCTTTCCCTTATTCAAGAAGGTCTAAAATAAGGCTAAAATAGTGCTATGCAGGAATGAGGTAAGTCCGAAATACACTGGTCAGAAATTGTGTGGTGGTTTGAGCACTTGCATCTTAATGCTAAAGGTGATGGTTCAACTCTGCTACCCACGACTATCATCTGTCTTGTGCAAATTCTTCATGTACAACAATAGATTGCTTGTAATATTAATGCATCAATTGTAGTGGAGAGCTGATGACAAACAGAGTACCAGCAACTAACTACGTCACTCTGTTGATTGACAGCCATCAGTCTCATCTTGTAGGGTTCAATCTGAAGAGGCAAAGGTCAAACTGAAGTCAACACCTGGCTGTTTATTAGGATGACAATGAAGACAAAAAGTCATTTGAATCTGATAAAACCCTGGGCTGAAGCAGAAGGGGGTTATAGCCTGATGATGTCATCATATTGGAAATGACTTCAATTCCCTACACACTGGAATCTGCTCAGGCATTAAAATGGCTGCCAACAGAAAGTCTATTCTACAGGATCTGATACAATCCAATTAAGAAACAAATGCAATACAACGCAAAGGAGTATTTAAGCAAATAACAGAAGGACACAAAACAACTGGATTTAGATTCTCCTCAGCTACGATCATAACGTCATCGCGCTAAACTGGTCTTACATCCAATCACGTACAACTTCCACTAAACTGTGACAGAAACACAGGAGACACGATGTGAAAAGACAACTGAAAACTAAACTGAAATGCTAAACTGTCATAGCAACTGTAACCAAGCAATTAACATACAGGAGAAGATCTTAACAATGGATGTACTTGGCGTGTATGTTACAGTTTCCTTCATCACAGTATATCAAGGCTAGCAGTTGAGTAGTTCCAGAACAACCACGACATTGCGTCTCTCCAGTAGACATAATCACAGCATCACATACACCAAAGGAATGTATTATATCAGACTACGACGACAACGTATTGCACATCCGTATATTACATCTAACAGTCGTTCTGAGTAACAATATCAAACGCTCCGTTATATAATACCAAACCTCTCATCATTGTTGTAAGGGTACATAGTACGTTTGTACACAAATGCTATGTACCTATTCACAAATCAATGCACAGATAATAATATGTTAGATATACATATATGCATATGCATATGTATATATGCATATGTTAATGAACACTGGAACATGTTTCTCATGTGCATTTGAGTGGAGAGAGATCTCGGACCATAAGGCAGACCCACCTCAGACCACTGTCTCAGTTCAGTTTCAAAGTTCAATGAAACGTGTGTAGTCAGGAATAACACAGAACGGATTCAGTCCACATCTAAGATACAACGCAATCCGCATGGTCTTAACTACATAAGGACGTACATAACACACACTTAAATATAATTATATTAACTGGTGGGCCAAGTGCCTCTTCTCGCTCTCCTAAGACCTCTTTTTTTCTCTGGGTCTCTCGCACTGGGAGCACCTCTGATTGGTGTACAATGCAAGAGGCACTATATAAATTTACAGATACAATAAATTACAATATATGTATATACATGTACGTACGTAGTTACATACATATAAGTGGTTACACACAAATAAGTGACGTGCAATTATAATGTATATATTATAGATTTTATGCTGCCATTTTGGAAGCACCATTGATAGTTTATCAGCCTAGTGCTACATAAATGCCGGATTACAATGCCTTGAATGGCTGCTTCATCACTGCCACATAAGCACCACTCCTCAGCTTCTCTTTGCCTCTTTCCGCTTGAAGTGGTTGAAGATCATTCTGTTTGATCGTGGTTTCATTGTGTTAGGTCGGAAGCGCCTCTGATGATTCTCTCTTGAAGTGGCACTATATAAATTTGCATCATCATATATTCGTTTATTGTGTTAACAACAGACATAACGCTGTAGATGTACATAGAAAAAAATACATCTAGATATTATTATAGTATGAAGTAATAATAGCTTAGTAAGAGTTCAGGAATAACATACGAGATATAAAATTTCGTGAGTAAGATTACAATTTGTAATTTTGCAATTACAATTACAATGTAATGTAATGAAACAGAAAAGCAGGTGATGTAATTGATATTTGTGGATGGAATTCAAATGGAAAAGACACAAAAGGGTACAGATAAGAATTGAAACATGCATCTAGAAAGCCTGTCAAAAGACACTAATAGTTCTGCCCTGTAGGCTGTATTGTGGTGTGTTCTACAGTGGCAAGGTCTACCAATCGTTTGTGGCATATTGAGTAAATGGCGATCAGTCATTCGGGACAAACAAACAAATAATGCGAAAACATTTAAAAAAAACCGAACACATTCTTTTGGCCAATGCTCTAGCAACACAATGCAACTGATCAGCAGCTGTAGTTGTGCACAGATCAGAGAATGGAAATATCCAGTGAATGACACAATTATTTGCTAAAGAGTCAACTGACCGGTTGAATGGAACTGATTGTCTTCATGAAGAGTCAGAACTTTTTAAGTCCAATGCATTAAATCACAGAACACAACAATCAATACTTGATGTCAAAAGAAGCCCAAGAACATCCATAGAAAGTTAGAAGCACAGGACGTAATTCAGCTCCATCTTAAGTGCGTACAACATTCTCCCATCTATCTAGGCAACTATCCCTATATGATCAACTACATACCTATTGATGATGCAGCACTTTGATTTTCTTAAAACAAGTTCAACTATGAAGTCATTTTCTTTTCTATGTTCTCACGGCTGTAGGTGACAAGGTCCCGATCTTCATCAAAGTCTCACTGTTATCTATCAGAGGTGCATGGTCCATGGTCAACTTAGTACATTACCGTATGTAGCAAACAGTGACAGATAAATCTGGTATCGTCTTGCAAATAATATGGGAACAAAATTCATTCAGTTCTTAATATAACATATAACGTAATACAGAGACAAGTGCACACAGTGCTTTTGAGGGGACCCATTAAAAGGCACCATAGTAAGCTTCTGGATAAATATGAAAAAGGTTATAGCTAAGCAATAGATCTTGCAAGGCTCGATGTTATTTAACTTCACCACTCTTGACAGTTTTAGCAAGAAGTCACCATTCAGTAACTAGTGAAAAATTTCTTTAATTTACAGCAAAATAGGAATGCAGCATCAAAGTTTCTGCAAACAGCTACATTGAAATGCAAGACTCCGGAGAACTTTACAAGAACCTTCTCAAGTGAAATCCAACTGTTGTCATGTGAGTTATAAAAATACTGTTCGTTGTCTGGTAAGACAGACATGCATGCATACCAAAGCCAGACACTTGGTCACTTTACGATCTAGTTTCACAACCTTAGCAACCAGGATGCAATGCCTTTTGGTCAGGCAATCGAATCATCGGCAAGTGGAAAAGCCATAGCAGCAGCAGTAGACAATCCAGACAACCTGTCAAAGCGTGACAACAAACGGCCATTTTCATTAGACAACCTCTCGTAGGATCACAGATTATTCCATATTACACTTGAATCGATTGACCTATCCGCACTCTCTACTCATCCCTCATACCAAAGGCAAATGATACATTCGATCAAAAGACAATAGCTTCTTCGATAGATTCTTCTGATTCTTTGCAATTCTTGATGGCTGGTCCAAAGTTTCAGAATTCACTGCCAACAATTCTGTGCAACTGAAGTCTAAAGCTAAGACTCGTCTGCTTCAAACTGCTGACCAAATAATGTCCTCTGGTTCTCTGGTTTCTCCAACTAAATGGGTGGAATTCTCTCTTCTAACAGATTATACGTTTTGACTATTTTCATTTGAAACAATTCCCATTATGATAATGGCACCTAATTATATGTTCCCATTCATTACATTAGAATAGTCTGAACCTGAACTGATGAAGGGCTTCACATGGTTCCTTGAAACCTGACAAATCAGACAAAGTACCTAGAAGGAAATACATGTACTCTTTGACAAAGCCATCCATAACTTAACCTAAGTTAGCAGAATCTACTTGTATGTATGTAGAATTCTATGTATTCTTCTGCACTGGCTTCCACTTGTCAGCATCCATGAACTGTCGCCACTCCAGGATAATTTCATTCTTTCATAGCTCACATCAAAGTCTCTTCGTCATCTTCTTCTTTTCACATCCCCATTCTGACATAATATCCAGTCTAGGAGTTTCGCTATTGTTGGTCCCAATAGCTGGAACCAGTTACCTCAGTCCCTCAGGACTGACCTTTTTCTATTTCTTTTGACCAGTTCCGCAAGCGCCTGAAAACCTCCCTTTACCAGTGAATAGACTGGCTCGGGTCGGGAGCACCTCTGTTTTGAGTGGCGCTATATAAATGCTTGATTACGATTACGATTACGATAGGAAATGATTCCCACCTGACCTCTTGCCAGGCGTCTGCTGATTTCATATGACACAGGACCGGCAAGAGTATTAAGCAACATAATGAGTGGGTAGAGTTGAGTTTGAGTCAATGTTAGAGTCATCTGAGCAGTCAAATTAGAGTCCAACAGGTGACCAGCTACTTAGTTCAAGAAATGAGCATTTGTACAATAGTGTCTGAGTCCAGTCACAGTTATTGCAATACAAGTTCAAGTTGACGGAAAGTTGAAAGTATAACTGAACCAGCTTACAAGTACCAGTATGTAGATAATATTCAGTTTTGTTCAAATCATTCTGATCCTAAACCAGTTTCATAACAAATGCAGTTTTATTCTGCTAGAAATTCAGAGCAACAAAGCTGCAGACAGCAGAAAAGAACAAAGGACCTACTGTTCAACACTACATGTATATATGAAACAAAACACAACAGAGCATTTCAGCAAACACATCACTCACCACGAATGACCAAAATACACACAGACAATAAACAAACTGTGCAGGATAATAACCTTTGAGTGACAAAACAATTGTACAAGAGAAAAATCACAATCATCACGTCATCGAACACTTTAACTGTACAACATATCTGGGTCTTTACAAAACACCTTTATGAAACACCTCTCAAAAGCAAAGGTCACATAGAATATTTTGTGTAAGTATAGTAGGCTTAATCATGGGCTCTGAATTTTACAAAAAGTAACTAAAACTGTCCCTTGAATACTTTTCATGACCTCTTTGACCTTTGATCAGCTGCACCACAGATTTGCATTTCTGTGTGACGTTGTGCCAGTAACAAAATTTAAAAAGATAATAATCAGATAGAAATCAGACAGAAAAACACATTCACGGAAAGAACAAAATTGTACGAGACCAAGATTACTGTAAACAACTGACTCTGATATTTGTTAATACCCTCACAAGCAGCACAAACTGTTGCTAGAAAACAACATGGTCTACTGGCAGGAGAAGAAGTAGGTAGGAAGAGAACGGGATGGGCAGAGGGGATGTAGAATTGTAGATAGCACCTTAAGTGAGTGGAGGTCTGGAGTCTGAATGTTCAGGGCTTGACTGCATCTCATGAATGCGCTTGATCAGTTCATTTGACCGAACTGGTTTCTTCATGATCGGCGGTTTCGCTTTGATCGGTGGCTTAAGAACCTCTCGACATTCAGGAGACGACTGAGACGACAGCAGAGTGCCACCTTCAGCTGGCAGCGGCTTAGCAGTTGCTGCTGCTGTTATGGATGTGCTTTCATGAGAGGAGGAAGAGGAGGAGGACCTTGGGGATGGGCAAGAAGTGGCTTCAACTCTTGGCGAGTACGAATGGCGCTGGGCTGAAGAGACGGATGAAGATGGAGCGGCGGACAGCGACTCAAATGGTGGAATGATTGATCGCACAAATTCCATCTCGAGGTTGATGTCTGTGGCATAGGTAGCCCAGCTGGTTGCCGAGATGCGTTCCGCAATGGCCTTAGACGACGTCCTTGGCGGAGGGCTGATTGGTGCAGCAGGCTGCTGCTGCTGCTGCTGATAGTCAAGGGCAGGCTTATGAACAGCATGCTGCTGTTGCTGTCGTTGCTGCTGCTGCTGCTGTCGATGATGGTGATGCTGGTGATGAGTGGGTGCAACGTCAACGGTTGATGCTGCAGAGCTTTCTATTACAACATCAGTTAAGTTCGATTTGATTTGCGTTTCCTCTTTCAATAACTCACAACCAACAGGATTCGGTTTATCAGTCTTCATCTCGTTGGCATCACTTGCTTTAGACGTTGAACACTTTGTTGTGGCATTCGTTGCCTGTGGTGCTACACTGGTTCCCTTCTTTATCGTACACTGGTTGACGTTTGCAAAGACCTCGGCTGTCGTCAGAGTCGGACTCTCCTCGTTCACAGACGTCGATTTTGGTGACGGTGGCTGAATAAAATTAATCGGGAGATCGATGACCAGATCTGGCGTGTGTTTGAATTCGGTGCAGCTGCTCTTGATGAGCGCTGTCTCCAGTTCCACTTGATGTTGCAGACCGAGGGACTTGATGCCCGACATGACCTCGGCCAGCGCATTGTCTATGTCCTGGGCAAGGTCTTCCGGCGTCTTATTCTCATCGTCAATTTGGCTGCTGCTACATCTCTCGAGAATCGGAGCAGCTGCCGTACTCAGAGGCACCTCTGATACATCCACGTCATCCGGAATGCAGAGCGAGCCGATATCTTCGTCATATCTAGATGATGACGAAGAGCTGGCTGAACTGAGCGGTCGAGCGATCGACTGAGTGCCAAGCGAGACGTTCGGATGAGACGCTGACAGTTCGCTCAACTCCGTTTCAGTCGGTTTCACAACCAAATGACTGAGTGGTTTGGTCGGAAGAGATTCCGATGACTTGCGCTTCTCTTCCTCCTTCTGTTTCACTTCAGCCGCCTCCTCTTTCTCTCTATACACATAACAGCAACATATGATAATAATATACTATTAATAACAGTAACATTAATAATAATAATAAATGTTATAACTGTAATAATGAAAGAAGAAGAGCGAAAGCAATAGAGTTTGATAAGCATAGAGTTGATGGCATCACAGCAGTCAATGAGGAACCCATCTTGGTGACATGGAAACTTTTTTGAATTCCAAATGCAGCACCCTGAAGGGTTATGTAAGGTCAGCTCATGCAATATCAGCCTCTGCTGCATTTGTCTTTCATGTGTTTTAGCTTTTAGACTTGTATTGTATTGTATTGTATATTCGTTTTAATTGAAAAACCTTGTTGACACACCGCAACAAGTTACACAGTGCAACTAGACTCTGAACCAATCACAGTCTTCTATTCATTTCAACTACAGTAAACATTTGAAATGCACAAATGGTTTCTACTTGAACACATGACCCCTTGCTCAAATGCTATGATCATTGTTTCAGGCAGAAACTGCTGCTAAGTGGGTTGACTCACCTTGGACCGATTTGGATGTACTTGTCGGGAATGAGACCTTCCCGCTCTGCCACTGCTCCTTCCCACCAGTCACCTGAGACCTTCTCAAAGAGGATCAGGCTTTCACCCTTCTTAAATGACAACTCACGCTCTGTACGCCCTTGGAAGTCATACAGAGCATGTGCATCCTTAATGTCAGAGTCTGAAACCAGATAAGACCACAAATCGTCAAGTACACAGTCAATGGGAAATATACTCAGTATTTATAAAGCATGGATTCACTTGTACCATAGTAGCAATGGACAAATCCAAATAATTCATTTAAACAGAACAAGTTTTTCAATTCTGATGAGGTTGAAATCATGTGCAAACAAAATTAAGACATTTAGCTCAAGCTCTGAATGTATAGAATGGATTCTGTTATTCTCCATGTTTAAATTTCCATCACTGGATGTTCCATCCATATCCTCGTACACATTAGATTCTGTTATTCTACAATCTCCACGTTTCAATTTCCACTGAATTCATTTCTTCAAAATTCATGTTCTCAGACCGCAACGTGTTACAAAAGTAGGTAAGTAACTACAGTTATTAATATCCGTTTTGGCTATCAGTTTCGGAATACGGTATTAATATCAGTTTTTCTGAAAACTGAAACGAAAATGCACTAGTAATATCCATTTTGGAGGTCAAAGGTCAAACGACCAGGGCCTCAGGCAAAACAGACACCCAATAAATTTGGGCAAGGGTCCCTCTTCTTGGGTGGGGCTTGCGTGTGCCCCTTCCCCTCCCCTTCCAAGTATGCCATTATTTTTGGTTGCGCTCAACCAATTGTACACAAGCCACAAATCTCCATTCAACAGTGCACAATGTTTATATTTATCCCAATTTGGCTGCTTCGCATTAGACGTCCATTTCAGAGAGCATTGAGTGCACTCGCGCACACACACAGCCCATCTGTTTTTCCATCACAGTAATTTACCCACTTGAACTAAGAGTAAGTTTGGACACCAATGTTTATAAATTGTGCACTTACACAAATTTTCCAAGAGCGCGGTCTGAGCGCCTCGGGGCAGCACATGTGGTTTTCCAAGAAGGCAATTGACACGATTCGCTGGTCAGCTCGGTGACATTGAACGAAGCCGAAATTTGGACTACGATGTTTATAATTCGCTCATGTATACAAAATTTTCTAAGGGGCGCTGTCGGTGCACCTCCAGACACCACAAGTGGTTTTGCCTGAGGGCAATTGTCATGATTCGCTGGTCAGCTCAGTGGCATTGAACGAAGTCGAAATTTGGATTCCAATGTTTATACGTACACAGAAGGGACCTTGTCTGGGCACAGGCAGCCAGTGTATGTAGTTTCGGTGGCCACCAATCCACGCACGACACGTCAGTGTTCAACTAAGTCGAAATCGCACGCAGGCGTTTACGTCCACCCAGCCTGAAGAGAGGGTCTCAGTCAAAGTTCAATGTTACTGCTGGCGTGTCATAGTGCATTATAAAACGGACTATTTCTCCACTACGCACACTCTGACTTCATCGTCCAACAATGGCAGACTCGAACGCTGATCGTAAGTAAACTATGAATATATTTCAGTGGCTAGCTTAATTGTGTTGAATGGATGATTTCAGATGGGAATCGATGATAATTACATCATATTAATCGTAAGTTTTATTTTTAATTTATCATAGTTTGGGGCGACGTGGACGTGAGTGATTCTCAACTCTACTTAGATTGCCAAAGAGCCGAGATCCAATACTTGCAAGAACAAAAACAAGAATGGGGATCTATGTCGGATGGTCATTTACTCGATTACGTACTAGGAGTGGAAACTGAAATGGAACGAAAACGAATTGCAGATATGCAATCGGAAACTCAAGCTGGTATACATAGCAATCCTATCATATAAAATATTATAATCATAACTTATCGTGAGCAATTGTGGGCGGTAGTAAAGTAGTGAAAGACTTCGCTTTTTATTTTCATTAAACAAATTTAAATGAACCGCATTGTGTTTCTGGCGCTATTTCGATTGTTTTGCATTTCAGCTCTTAAATCTAGCTCCGTCCAGCTTGAATTTGGTGTATCATTTATAATTCTCAAGCTAGCCATATTCGTTCATTCATTCATTCATTCATTCATTCATTCATTCATTCTTTCATTATATTTATATAGCACCGCTACAAGGAGCCTATGCAGAGACGCTCAAATGCATATTCTTATAACTTCTACACCTATTGACACTCTGTCTTTTATCTTATTTCATCAGCTTATTTTGACTTGTTTTGCGGGGGGCCCTTATAGTATGTCGCTTACACACATAATGTTTTAATGTGTAGTGAAAAGACAAAAACTCGATTCTTCCGGGACTTCTTCACAAGCTCAACCAGTCGATGATGGTCGCTGCATATTCTTTGTAGAGGACGCGATATCGCTTCATCCAAATGAAAACAGTGGTAATGATAATTTTTCAGAGAGTTGGTCAGTATGTGTATATGTGTGTGTGTGTGTGTGGGTATGTGTATATGTGTGTGTGTGTGTGTGTGTGGGTATGTATGCCTGCGCCTATGCATGTGCATATGTGATTGTGTCTGTGTGGGAGTGGGAGTGTGTGTGTGTGCATGTGCATTAGCCAGAGCTATAGTGAGTGCTAGACAGAGAAAGATACTATGTGAAACTTTGTAACTTTGAAACTTTGAGGAGAGATGAATAGCCATAGTGACAGAGAGAGAGAGAGAGAGAGAGAGAGAGGGAGAGAGAGAGAGCACGAGCGCGTGTGCATCTGCGTGTGTGTGTGGGTCCATTTTTTCGGAGGTAGAGCAACACTTGTCTGTAAATCGCATAGTTTCATAGCTCAATTTTATTTCTTTCAGACATGGACGCCGACTGTTTTGTCGTACCACACACGTCCTCTGCTCTGGAACAGATCCAGACTTATGGAAATTCATCGGACGAAGACGCTCCTTTGGACATGGAACCTCATCTCTCGGACGATGAGGCTCTTTACATCTCTAACGATGACAATCCTTCAGCATTGGAAGACCACAGCTCGGATTGCTAGCGTCATCGATCCTACTGCAGCAGCGGCAGCAGCAGAGGCACAATTCTCCACAGGTGGATCAACTTTCACACCACTGCCTTCAACCTCTGGAGCCAATACTCAGCAAATTGGTAATCAAAGTAAGCTGGTTTTTCTGAAGACGTAATTTCTTCGCTTAATTAGGTTGTACTTATGTGAAAGTTTGCGCTATAGCAAGCAAATTTTGTGAGTGTTACACCGACAGTGGGACATTGAGCGCTTGTGAGTGCATAAGAGTGCATGAGACTGTGTGTTTGTATGCGCTTGAGTGCTTGAGAGAGAGTTTATTAGCGCCTGCGACTGTGTTTGTGTGTTTGTAATTACTTGAGATTACTCACGATTTTTGAAATTATTTCACCCGTGTTCAACTCTACTAAAATTTCGCTTTCCTGTTTCATGCATTCATACATAGTCTCCTTCCTAAACCCCATTTTATTCGTCTCGCCCCTATTGAGTGTAAGTGCCATTAGCAAATAACTATCACACACTCACACATCTCCTGCTGAAAAACTCGTATACTTGCATTACAAGCCTTTTGCATTTTAAATTGTTATAGAACTGACCAAAAGGTGCAAAAACTGTGGGGCAGCCAAGCAGGTCAACATCTCGGTCGATGGATTCTGTTCGAAATGTCACAGTCTACGACATTGCTCGAACTGCGATTCGAGACGTCCTTCGAAATTTTTCAGATGTGACCTGCAGTTTTGCATAAACTGCACACAGAAATTGAAGAACCCGAACCTCAGAATGTCCGTGAACAATACGTTTATGGAAGAGGACGTGCCCATTGACAATGAGTCTACCGACATTGAATCACTCGTTCGTCAACATGGGAACCACATTTCAACCAATCTGGAACGAGTTCTAAGCGATGAGGGGTATGCTTCATTTACCTATAAGTGTTACATTTGCATTAGACATTCTCATACATACATACACACTCATACTCAGCTCTTGAATTTTATATTATGAAAGTAAGCCGGCTTGTAAGCAACTAAGTGAGTAAGTAAGCAAGTGAGCATGTAAGTAAGCAAGTAAGCATGCAAGCAACTAACTAAGTAAGCAAGCTTGCTAGTAAGTAAGCACCTAAGTAAGCAAGAGAGTGAGTAAGTAAGTAAGTGAGCAACTAAGTAAGCAACTATGTAAGTAAGCAAGAGAGTGAGTAAGTAAGCAAGCAAGTAAGTAAGTAAGTAAGTAAGTAAGCAAGCAGACAAGTAAGCCTGTAAGTAAGTAAGTAAGTAAGTATGTAAGTGGTCCACTATACTTTTCACATGAATTTGATTGCATTTAACAATACTTGAGCTTAATTATACTTATAGCCTTTTAATATGTTTAATTTTTAGTCCAATAAAGTGGAATCTGGCATTAAACGTGAACTTTCTTCGTGAAAGTACAGAGGGCGAAAACCGGACGACAGCATACTTCAAGTCCGAGCCTGCAATTCTATTGAATTCCTCTCAAATCCAGTTGCAAATGGAGGAAGCCATAAGCCGATTTGACGAGCTAACTGAGACTTTTACAAACGAAGGATCAGGGTGGAAGATTATAGGAGTAGAAAATTTGAAATTATGTAGCGCAATCTACGAACCGATAGGGGCTAATTCTCATATAGCAACCCCCGGCTGGGTGCACAGGAAGAAAGCCACTTTAAACATCCGAAACGATGATGATTACTGCTTCTTGTATTGTGCTTTGGCTGTCTCGAATCACAAATCGATTAATGCTGAACGCGTCGCTCCATATAAGCGGCACATGAAAGATTTGAACATAGAAGGCTTAACGTTTCCAATGACCATCCATCAAATTCCTCAGTTTGAATTGAATAACGCAGACTATGCAGTTAATGTTATCTATCCGAATTCGGAGGATAAATCTTTTGTGCCCCTCTATGCATCACCACATAGAAATCGAAAGCATGTAGTCAATATGTTACTTCTGAGTGACATGGAAAAACGACATTATATAGTCATACGTAATCTTTCAGCACTCCTATCTTCGCGCAATTCAGCGAGTCACAAATCATTCCCCTGTCCATTTTGCTTACACTGTTTCACAACTGCGGCAGGCAAACACGCTCATATGCCTGAATGCGGAACTCATGGCCTTCAGACCATGAAATATCCGTCTGAAGATAACAAATTTCTAGAATTTACTAACACACAACATGAAATGCAAATGCCATTTGTTATTTATGCTGATTTTGAATGTTTTCTTCAGAAGACCGATGAAATGAAGGGGAAATCAACCAAAATTACTCATAATCACAAGCCTAGTGGGTTTTGTTGCTTGACAGTCTCCTCATTTGATCAATACAACGACCAAAAACCGTTTGTATACAGTGGTGAGAATGTGATGGATGTCTTTTTTAAGCACTTAAAGACGGAGCAGTCGAGAATAACCAAAATTCTGAATAGAAATGAAAAAATGAAGCCATTGAGCAAATTACAACAAGCAAGCTTTGATTCGTGTTTGAAATGTCCATCTTGTAATGTAGATCTGAATTCGAAGAATAAAGTTAGGCACCATTGTCACATTACTGGCAATTTTATATCTGCCCTCTGCTCAAATTGTAATTTGAAATACAAATTCAAAAAACCGACGAAATCTAAAAAACACAAGACTCCAAACTTTGTGATTCCAATTCTGTTTCACAATTTACGTTCATATGACAGTCACATTATTTTGAGTAATATGACACGCCATTTTGCTTCACAAGACATTTCGGTCATTGCAACAAATATGGAAAAATATCTGGCATTTGAAATTCAAGGCCTACGATTTTTGGACTCTCTCCAATTTCTAAATTGTAGTCTTGATGTTTTGACTAAAAATTTGGCAAAGGAGGGCACTTCTAAATTTCGACACACAGCTCGTCTTTATCCGGATGATGAGAAATTCAATTTGCTTCTTCAAAAGGGAAATTTTCCCTACGAATATATGGATTCGAATGAACGAATGAGTGAAACTAGGCTTCCCCCAAAGGAGGCGTTCTATAGTAGTCTAAGTGAAGCGAACATTAGCTCCAGGGATTACGAACATGCTGAAAAGGTTTGGGCTAAATTTGATATGCACACAATGCGTGATTATCATGATCTCTACCTGCAAACAGATGTGGTTTTACTCGCAGATGTGTTTGAGGAGTTTAGAACAATGGCAATGAGCTATTACAAGTTAGACCCTCTGCATTACTATTCTTCCCCTGGGTTGAGTTTTGATGCCTGTCTCAAGATGACCGGTGTGTCTTTGGAACTTTTGTCTGACCCTGATATGTACTTGTTCATTGAGAAGGGGATGAGGGGAGGGGTGAGTCAGATTTCAAGCAGATATGCTAAGGCCAATAATGAGTACATGGGAGCTCAGTATGATCCGAATGTGCCAACTAGTTTTATTTCTTACTTGGATTGTAATAATCTTTATGGATTTGCGATGTCTGAACCTCTGCCAACGGGTGAGTTCAGATTTCTTGATTCTGATGAAATTGATGATTTCGATTTGGACTCTAAATTGACTGACGATAATACAGGATATTTATTGGAAGTTGACATGGCTTATCCACCGTATCTCCATGATAAGCACAATGATTATCCATTGGCACCCGAGAAGCTTTTCATTACTGAAGAGATGCTCTCTCCATACGCAAAGTCGGTTTCTCAAAAGATTGGTTGTCATGTTAATGTGAAGAATGAGAAATTAGTCCCAAATTTGATGCCAAAGAAACACTATGTGCTTCACTATCGAAATTTGCAATTCTATCTGAAAATGGGGATGAAACTTGAGAAAATTCACAAAATTCTAGAATTCCAACAGAGTCGCTGGTTAAAGCCTTACATAGATTTCAATACGGCGAAACGCCAAGTTGCCAAATCTTCTTTTGAGAAAGATCTGTTCAAATTGATGAATAATTCTGTGTATGGGAAAACTTTGGAACAGAAGCGTAAGTATTTAGATGTTCGTCTAGTAACAAATGCTAGGCGTGCAAAGAGATTCATTGCAAGACCGACATTTCAGTCCTTTCAAATTATAAACGACGATTTAACTGTGGTCAAGTTAACTAAATCAAACGTCTATCTGAATAAACCACTGTATGCGGGCATGTGCATTTTGGATCTGTCAAAGTTAAAAATGTATAGCTTTCACTATGAGGTCATCTTACCTACCTATGGGGATAGAGCTAGGTTGCTTTTCACTGACACAGATAGCCTCTGCTATCACATAACCACTGACGATGTATATAGGGACATGCAAAAGCAGCAGGACGAATACGACACTTCAGACTTTCCCACTGACCATTTCCTCTATAGCAGAAATAACGCAAAGGTGATAGGCAAGTTTAAGGATGAAACGAATGGTGTAGCAGTTTCTGAGTTTGTTGGGCTTCGCTCAAAAATGTACAGTCTGCTTCTGTCTGATAATCATGAGAAAAAGACCGCCAAGGGAGTAAAGAAATCTTTCGTTTCTAAGAGAATTGGTCATGCTGATTATAGGGACTGTATTTTCAAAGAGCAGCCAACATCTGCCAAGTTCTGTGTCATTCGAAGCACCAAGCACAAATTGCATACACTTGAAATTACTAAGGCGGCTCTTTCTCCTTACGACGATAAGCGTTTCTTGGTCAATTCTACTGATTCTTATGCTTATGGACATGTTGATATAGCGCTTTTCTAGATTTATTCATTTAAATTTGTACTGTTGAAAAGATACTCTTATTTCAGATAATGTGACTAGTTTTATTCGATTAACTTTGTTTAGTTATAGTATTGTAGAACAGTGAATCTTCTCATGTGTTTTATCAGACTCGATTGTATTTCTTTTGGTGAATCATCTGATTTGTTTGTGCTTAAAAATTGTGAATATGGTGCTTGTGTTTGTTTTTACTCATATATAATGTACACACACTCATACTTTGGCAGTTGGTCTAAGATTCTAATGGACCTCTTGCTTTCATGATTTCAACCAATCTCCCAATGATTTGAGAAGTAAGAATGGTTAGTGAGCTGAAGAAGAAGAAGAAGAAGAAGAAGAGTCTAATAGAGATGGACCCGAAAGTGCACTACACTTAACACCAACCATTCTACAACTAGCACGAAAAAGAAGTCATGTTCCATTTCAATAAACTTTATTAAAGTTAAGACGATTTATGTAGCTCACTATTTAGCAATTAAAGCACTCGCGAAGAGCAGTCAAGTTCTTAGGCTTTCGACTCACTAGCTTCTAGTCCAAGTGCAAACGGATTACACTCTAGACAGTTCAAATAACCGAGTTGATTCGCGTGATCATCTCTCGAGTAACATGGTTTCGCTGTTTTAAGTTCTGGCAAAGAATCCTGTAGTTCACGAATTTTTACGAGTAGCAAGTCCCATTCGCTCAATTTCAGAGCGATACCACTTCGTGTTGGGCGCTCTTTGGTGGCATTTGGTGGTAGGAAGTAGCGACGCACGTTGACACATGGGAAAGCTTTGGAGATTGAAACGTAGTAACGTCCTCCAACATGTCGATAAAAGTCGACAGGTTGAGATGCTTTGAGTAGATCCACGCTTCGCTCCATATCTTCCAGTTGTCGGATGAACATTGCCCATCTCGTCTTGTTGAACGAAACACCCTTCTTGGTCGGATAGAGCTTTCCATTGCCCTCGTCGTATTCACGAATGTGTATCATCAATTCGTCCTTGTAGGTGGTTGCCGATAGGAAGCGGTTATTGCCGATGGATTCTTTGAAAAGATCTTGAGGTTTCTACAATTATAAAAAAATAAAACGAAATTAAATACAGATCCAGAATGAACATGGTGAGACCTACAACAAAAAGACGAAGCAATATATCTATTGCAATAAACTAAATATGTAAAGAATTATACTTACAGAAATTGAAGTCATTTTGGCGAGCTTGAAGAATTCTAGCTGAGCTTGAGTCATAAGACCGATCGAGTGAAGCAAGAGCTCGGCAAGCGATATACTAAAGCATGAAATAGCATTCTCATTTTATACTATACGAGAAAATAAAGTAGAGGCCTCCTATTGGCCGGCTGCTCTGGCTTCCACTACAAAATAATGGCCTCCTTGGATGGGGAGGGGGAGGGGCACACGCAAGCCCCACCCGCGCAACCCTTGCCCAAATTTAATGGGTGTCTGTTTTGCCTGAGGCCCTGGTCGTTTGACCTTTGACCTCCAAAATGGATATTACTAGTGCATTTTCGTTTCAGTTTTCAGAAAAACTGATATTAATACCATATTCCGAAACTGATAGCCAAAACGGATATTAATAACTGTAGTTACTTACCTACTTACAAATCATGTAAGAAGTTGGTCAGAGAATTAATAAAAAATAAGAGGCGATATAAAATGCAAGACTTGGGATTAATATGACGATAAAGCAGCCGATAATGCAAGTGACGGTGTGAGGACAACTGATGGGGAGAGGCAAGCGGATGAATGTCTGTTCATCGTTTGATGAAAGTTCAATGACTCAGGGTCATAGAACTTTCAGCCACTCTCCAATACCCTTCCTAGACAGGACTCACAGCATAATCAGGCAGCGCACTCTCGGCCATCAGCCCCTTGGCAATCCCAGTCAGTTAATATGGGGCCGTCCATAAAGTACGTCACGCTATTTTTGACCATTTTTGAAAATTATTTTTAAAGCCATGAAATTCTAATAAAAAAATAAAAAATACCTTATAAATAAAATATAAAAAAATAAATGTGTGACGTCACACATGGCTTGACCCCCTCCCCCTGTCACAAACTGTCACACTTTCTTAAACCCCCTCCCCTGGAGCGTGGACGTACTTTATGGACGGCCCCTATGAGGATGTGGTCCATGCCTAACAACCATAGGATGTGAAGATTGTCAGTGGAAGGATTGAGAAAGATGACTGCCATCCATCCATATATAGGCTTTGGCTAATAGAGGATAAGCATGCAGTCATTACACTTGACATGCATGGCTACCCCTCCTGATTGGCTGAAAGGAACTGCTTTCCCTCCTCTTCTTCTTCACCTGTGCTGAGTTCAGAATGACGGAGTGACTTAGAGAGAAGTCTTAAGGTTACACAACATGAATAAAAAGGATGCAATGAGTCCATCTTCACCGGTCAATGACTCACGGAGAAGATCTGTACAGAATTGTTGTACAGAATTACCGTAAAGAATTGATGCAAAGGAATTAAACATAATCACAGAGAAATGTAGCAATGACCAGATCAGTGATGTCTTTATATATTATGTACCAATCCACTAAATATAGCGTGTTTTAAGTACTTCTGAAACAAATGAGAAGGAAAAGAACGACTCCTCTAAGGAGTTTCCACATGTGCTGTTATACAACTCAGTGATTAAAAGAACAATTAAAACTGCATACAGCTATATGTTCAGGTATGTTAATGGTAATTCCTTTTGAAACCTTATCAAAGGTCTGCTAATTAAGCAGACTGAGTGATGTTGGTCGAAAAGGAAGTCTTATGTTACAAATCCAGTAACAAGAACTTACCATAAAACACATCTGCAAGAAACAACAAAAACTTAAACTGTAGTGCATTAGTTATGGCTTCGGTTTGGCAGTTAGTCAGTCATTCGTAAGCAAGAAAAAGCCTAAGTGGTTAAGCCTAAGTTGTTAAGCCTAAGTGGTTAAGCCTATGCAGTCAAGCTTATGGTTCAGTCCATGGTTAAGCCTATGGTTAAGCCTATATGTGACCCAGGGAATCAAAATGAGTTGGATGCTGGCAATTTACATTGTTAGGAAAACAGCAAAATATGATCAGAAGTCACTTTTTCTTATTTTCAGATTTTAATGGAAATGCGTGAAAATTTTTTTTTTTACATTTCTGATGTCTCACATTTGATGAAATTCATTGTTTTAATGTGTATTTTCAGGATTTTTTTACAGAGAATACTTTAATTTTTTGTGATTATATATTAAAATAAATAAAAAAAGTAAAAAACACACAATCATTCGTAACTTTGTCAAAAAGTAAGGTCGAACCAAACTTTTGGTGTCATTTTAAAGCAAAAAAAATGTGGTCTTTAAAAATATGTAAAATACTCATATTAAAAAATTTCCGACATGCGACTCATTTTGATCCCTTGGTACACACATGGTTACGCCTATAGTTAAGCCTATGTCAGGCATGGGCAACTTCTTTTAACAGAGGGCCGCTTTAAGGTTTGAAGGGCAGCTCAGGGGCCGTACGCCAATCGCGAGCTAATTTTTGCAGATTCATTTGCCCCAGAAAATGAAACTATAATAATTTTATTCAAACTAAGTATTACAGAATAACCGTTAAAGCAAGTGAAGATAATTTGTATGATGGAATTCTAATTATCCTAATATGTACTGTCCTACACTAAAAATTAAAAAAAAAGTTTTATTCAGTTTTAAAAATACATAAAACTGTTAGTCTGTACAATGTATCCATTTGTTTAGTGTGCTATATTTAATGTGAGATCTGGCACTTCTTCTCACGACACACATCTGGAATGTTTGCTTTGAAGTTCGATGTGGCAATTCGATATTCATTGGAGAGATTGTCATCTGTTAGTCTGCATCTGTTTTTGCACTTTGTTAGTTTCATCTTTGAGAAGACATGTTCACAAATACCGGTATAGGTGCACCGTGCATGGAAACAGTGCAACCATGCAGTTTCAGGCTATGAAAATTTGAATGAAGGGTTAGAATCCTGGGAAATGTAAAGTTATGTAGGACTGAATCAGCGGTACCTCACGAAATTTCATTTCCAACTGACTGTTGCATTGAAGTACAATCAATTCCATTTGCATGGAGCTTGGTGCTGAATTGGCATCGATGGAAAAGGGAGATTCAAACAATTTGAAGTCTAGTTCATGAGCAGTAAATCAGCAAACCTGGACTGGAACTCTACTTTCAAGACAATTATTTGTTCTGTGCACTTCTTGATATTTGCAGAATCAGTGAAACATGGAAAATGCACAGTATTGCCTTTTGATATTTGATTTCCCCAGAGTAGCAACTTCGTTTGAAAAGTTCTGATAGATGGTTTCTAAAGTAGCGAACCTACCCACTTGTGGTCTTGTTTCATTCAGAGAGTAGATTACATTGATGAGATTACATTGATGACTGAGTAGTAAACTAGTTGACTATATTTTAGAGGTCAGATTCTTAATAAATAAGAAACAGATGTTTTAATGTCGGTCTATTTACAGAAATTCATTTGTGTAGGGCCCGATAAGGTTCCCAAACGAGGGCCGGATAAAAGGTCCCCAAAGTGCCAGGTACAGTGCTAATATAAATGACATGCCAAGGGCCGGTTCAAAGGTCCCCGGGGGCCGGATCCGGCCCGCGGGCCGCCAGTTGCCCATCCCTGGCCTATGTGGTTAAGTCTATCATTAAGCCTAAGGTTAAGCCTATGTGGTTAAGCCTATGGTTGGATTGTTAGAAATGATGCAGTGACCGCCAATGCAATTCGAATTAAGACAATTAGTGATACTAGTAACGACACAATGACAGCTAATGCAATTAGAATTCAGACACAATCAACAATAGAATAGTCATCATTCAGTGACTCTAACACGACATCAAGCACCTGTCATGCAAATGCTGTGGATAATAAAACCCTGTCATGCATTGCATCATCCACAAACAAATAAGAAATTAATTAGCACTGGTCACATTTCTCCCTCAACAATTTTAAACTCTGTTCCAAACTGAAAGGACCCAAGTTACTCGGTTCACTCTCTCATGCAAACCACAGGGCTGAACTGTGGCATAAGACCAAGGCCAAAGGTCATCACAAAGTCATCAACTCAGGCAAACTGAGGATATTACCATTTAAAGGATGTTATGAAAGAAAACACAAAGGGCTTCAACTCAAGTCAGTCTTCACTTCACTCATCCTAATTGAAAGCCACACAAGCAGCAAAAGCACATCACTGCACAATGCACATTATATAGCTACAATCACTTTATGGTTATTAGAAGCAGGCACACAGACAAAACAACAGATAAAGAGAAAAACACAGAGACTACGAACAAAAGAGACAGTGCCACGCCTACCTTCCTCACTCGCTGTTTCTCCGTTAATTTCTTCATCTTCTGATAGGTTATCCAAAGATTCATCAGGACCTCTGAAGCAAAAAGAGGAATGTTCAGAAGGTCAGAGAAGGTCATCATCAATCAGATCATCGTCTTGGCAATCAGAGACCACAGAAATCTAGACCATCCATCGTCGCCTCACAGCCGACTCTGGCTTTCTCCAATGACCAGAAGTCCTCTCTCTATCCATCGTTCAATTACATAGCATCTGATGTTACCCTGATTAGGTGACTGCAGGTCCATTAAATATGTACTCACTGGCCAATAGCAATGTTATTTAAGTTTCGGTCTACTTTTCAGATTCAGTTAACTGAAATAGAACTTCTCAGTTAACGATAAAGTTACTTTCAGTTTTAGTTAACTTACATAACACTGGCCAATAAAGTCAGCTGCAAACAATCAAGTGCCATTTGAGGAAACATGACCGATTTATTTAATTCTTCACCAAAGATTTAAATCCAGTCAAATGGTCCAGAGACTCTTTCTCATAAGCCATTCTAAGCCATCATCAGCCACAGACTGACTTTCCCCAAAACCCTTTGAAGCAAACACTAGCAGCCACAGATGATTTGAAGCAGAACAATTACCAGACCAACTGCCATCAGTAACCAACTGATAAGTTGGATTCTGTTATTCTCCAGGTTCAAATTTCCATCATTGGATGTTCCATCCATCTCCCATACACATTAGATTCTGCTATTCTCCAGGTTCAAATTTCCATAAGTCTTACCAGGAAATCCCAAAGAGAAAAACGAACTGGAAGTCTGATAAAAATCTTGGCCAAACAGAAAGGTTAAATTTGTCATAGAAAGCATCAAACAACCTGTATGTTTATAAATGGCAGATGGCATAAATTAGGTTCACAGATTTCATTAGAAACCACTTACCCATCAACTTCGGCAAGGCATTTCTCATAGAGCGTTCCACGATCGCGTGGAAAGATGTCCTCCTGGTGGATGATGATGTTCTTAATCAGTTCGTTAGCCAGGCTCTGAAACTGGTGGGCGTCATGGTCTGGTGGAACAGGAACAAGCGTTGGACCAAAGCAGATGGACAAGTTATATGGATCCATCATATTCTCATCACTGAATTCCGACAAACTACAAGAGGACAACACACAACACACTGAGCACTCCTCCTTTAACAGTTTCTTAGAGCTACAAATACATGTACATAAACATACATCCACATATCCACACATACTTGCATATCAAGAGAGCAAATACTGATATTATGTACATTCTGCAGTACTTTCTGCTGTCTTTAAACCTTCATTTGTTTAAATGTTTGGCACTAAAAGTCACAGGTACATCTGCACTTCCTCTGATGTATGGATGAGCTAAAGTGACCTGGAAAGCATCTCTGTATGTCTCTGTCTCTCTGTTTGTGTGTGTGTCTCTCTCTCTTTCCTGCTCTCCTGGAATACGATTAGCCAAATAAAAAGGGTAAGAATATTCGAATGGCATAACAATTACTTAACACTCATTGACAAAACTGAGTGATCATATTCAGAAGATGCATCTAGGTTGTAGAGCGGAAAGTGAAGGAATTAGCAATCAGCTACCTTTCTAATAGGACAAGTGTTTCAGCTCAAAGTACCTGTCCTTGTAAACAGAGCACTTCATGGTTTAACACTTCTTCTTTAAGTTCTCTGCCCTTCGGCAGGTTCCAACTTCCAATGACGCCACTCTTCTCTGTGCTGTGCTTTTTCCTTTAATTCGCTGTATCCGTCGGCCATCCATCCCAGCATCATCTGCCTCGGTCTTCCCCTCCCTCTTTTCCCTACCATTCTCCCTTCTATGATTTCTTTCAGGAGGAGTCTCCTCTTAATACGTGCCCCACCCAGTTCTTCTGTCTTTCTCTTATTGTTGTTATTAGCGATCGTTTTTCATCAACCATTTGTAGTACCTCGTCGTTCGTTATATGCTCAGTCTAACACTGTTCCATCCATATTCCCTTTTGATCTATGAACTCCATTCATACTTAATCCCATCACGACAAACACAACATCAGCTCAGTGATGATTAAATTGCTCATCCAGATCAGGTGGCAGATCTCCAAATCTTTATTTACAACTCTAAAGCTTTAGTCTATCCAGCGATTCTGTAACCGATATACGCTATTTGCTATTCGGACAAGCTTAAAATGTGTGAAACAAGGTGCATAATTATGGTCGATTATTGTAACAGAAAGACATTTGGGTGACAGGTACACTCTTTTAGATTGCAGTGGATCTCAAATCTGAGGAGGTGCCGTAGTATCTCAGCAGATCTGAATTTAATCGCTGCATCAACAGCTTCCTCTGGCCAACGGTTTATTCCGACTTACACAAAAGATGCATGGTTTCCTCTGCTTTCTAGCATCTAGATTCACTACCACCACCATAGCAGTTCTTTCTCTTTCTCTGTCTTTCATTGCACAAATGAGTGAAAACGTATCTTTTTCCAACAACCTATGCTTCTGAGGCGAATTCATAGCATAGCAATAATAATAATAATAATAATAATAATAATAATAATAATAATAATAATAATAATAATAATAATGCCGTAGATTTAAGCGACATGGATGAGTAGACGTTCCAGATGCTTCACCTTATATAATATCTAAGCCCCTGGGGGAATAAAGTATCTCAGGGCAAAATAATAATAATAGGGCAGGGATGGGCAACTGAAGCCCGCGGGCCGGATCCGGCCCCCGGGGACCTTTGAACCGGCCCTTGGCATGTCATTTATATTAGCACTGTACCTGGCACTTTGGGGACCTTTTATCAGGCCCTCGTTTGGGAACCTTATCGGGCCCTACACAAATGAATTTCTGTAAATAGACCGACATTAAAACATCTGTTTCTTATTTATTAAGAATCTGACCTCTAAAATATAGTCAACTAGTTTACTACTCAGTCATCAATGTAATCTCATCAATGTAATCTACTCTCTGAATGAAACAAGACCACAAGTGGGTAGGTTCGCTACTTTAGAAACCATCTATCAGAACTTTTCAAACGAAGTTGCAACTCTGGGGAAATCAAATATCAAAAGGCAATACTGTGCATTTTCCATGTTTCACTGATTCTGCAAATATCAAGAAGTGCACAGAACAAATAATTGTCTTGAAAGTAGAGTTCCAGTCCAGGTTTGCTGATTTACTGCCATGAACTAGACTTCAAATTGTTTGAATCTCCCTTTTCCATCGATGCCAATTCAGCACCAAGCTCCATGCAAATGGAATTGATTGTACTTCAACGCAACAGTCAGTTGGAAATGAAATTTCGTGAGGTACCGCTGATTCAGTCCTACATAACTTTACATTTCCCAGGATTCTAACCCTTCATTCAACTTTGCATAGCCTGAAACTGCATGGTTGCACTGTTTCCATGCACGGTGCACCTATACCGGTATATGTGAACATGTCTTCTCAAAGATGAAACTAACAAAGTGCAAAAACAGATGCAGACTAACAGATGACAATCTCTCCAATGAATATCGAATTGCCACATCGAACTCCAAAGCAAACATTCCAGATGTGTGTCGTGAGAAGAAGTGCCAGATCTCACATTAAATATAGCACACTAAACAAATGGATACATTGTACAGACTAACAGTTTTATGTATTTTTAAAACTGAATAAAACTTTTTTTTTAATTTTTAGTGTAGGACAGTACATATTAGGATAATTAGAATTCCATCATACAAATTATCTTCACTTGCTTTAACGGTTATTCTGTAATACTTAGTTTGAATAAAATTATTATAGTTTCATTTTCTGGGGCAAATGAATCTGCAAAAATTAGCTCGCGATTGGCGTACGGCCCCTGAGCTGCCCTTCAAACCTTAAAGCGGCCCTCTGTTAAAAGAAGTTGCCCATGCCTGTAATAGGGGCATTCCACGTCAAATCAACACAGTCATCGTACATCACCATCTCCGATTTTGTTGAAATTTGGTATGGTGATAAACCACCATGAAAAACTTTCAAAACCAGAATTTTAGATTTTTGGGTCAACCGGTGTCCGAGATATGGGTCAGTGAACTTGACCGAAAAGGGCCGATTTCTGCTGACCGGCCGATGTTCAAACTGCTGTATCTCAGCTTCTATTGCACCTAGAGACACAATTTAAATACCAAATTGAAGGTATTAAATAGGTCTATCTGAGCAAAGCACTCAGAAATGTTCATATTTAGTAACAAAAAAATTGTGAGCAACTGTAACCTAATGACCCTGACCTAGGTCATTTTGTCAATTTTGAAAAATATCAAATTTTTTCCATGCAAAGCTTTCATTGTTCTTAACAATTGGTGAAAATTTCAGAGTGGGCACTCTCATAGTTTTTTTACAGTGAATTTTTAAAGGTACAGTTGTGGTCGCGATTTGCATATCATCAATGTGTCGCCAGATAGATCTTTGATATCACTGCCAAAGCCTGCAGCACATCATTTTATTAAATTTAAATGACAAAGTAGTACACAATGCAACAAATTTATGTCACATTAATTTAAGGTTAATGTTTACTTGATAGGCTAGTTCAACTTATAGACCTAGTAGGCCTAGTTTTGGAACATCTGCTAGTCGTTTCGCGTGGAAGTTTCTAAATCAAGTCTTCTCTGAACTGTTTTGCAGAGCCTGGTTTGCTCTAATAGTTTCCTAGGATGTCAACAAGTAAGTTCTCCCAGTGACCGTTGTTGGTTGAACAGTTGTTAATATGTCCTGGCATGGCATTACTAAGTTGTCTCTTGGATGAGGATATTGATGTGATCGAGCTGGCTCACGTGGGTGTAAAAAATTGATTTCCACATCATTTGTGTCCAGAAATATTTACAGAACGCAACCAAGCCACCAATGTCCATCATACTTTGCAGTGATGTAGCCCTTGATATCTGAGAGTTTAATCGTGGTCTTGTTGTCTATCTTTATAAACTGCAAGATACGTTCATTTCTAGAACTATCCAGGCTGCTGGAGAAGTGTTTAACTTACTGGGCGGATGCAGTGAAGCTTTTGTGTGCCTGCCACTGTGCGAGCAGATTCAAATCTGCTTTCAACAGGATTGCCTCCTGTTCATAATGCTCTGTAGCATAATAGTGGAAGGTGACTGATGGAATTCACTCTGTGCAAAAGCAAATAATTGATGGGGAGTCATGATTTGGTCATTGTATGGTCTCTGTAGACTGGCCCAAGTTGCCAGTCTTTGACAGTTACTCCTACTCCATCACAAGACTGTGAAATCCAGAAATTAAACAAGATTTCATTTAAATCAGTAAATAAGTAAGCATGTGAGTAAGCCTAATTTTTGTTCTGCTTGCTGTGTGAGATAATGTTACATCAACTTGTGCAAAGATCATTGATGTTAACACCTGGGATTAATCAGTTAAACATTCATGGCATATCACCAGTCGCGAATTGCGACCACAACTGTACCTTTAAAAAATCACTGTAAAAAAACTATGAGAGTGCCCACTCTGAAATTTTCACCAATTGTTAAGAACAATGAAAGCTTTGCATGGGAAAAATTTGATATTTTTCAAAATTGACAAAATGACCTAGGTCAGGGTCATTAGGTTACAGTTGCTCACAATTTTTTTGTTACTAAATATGAACATTTCTGAGTGCTTTGCTCAGATAGATCTATTTAATACCTTCAATTTGGTATTTAAATTGTGTCTCTAGGTGCAATAGAAGCTGAGATACAGCAGTTTGAACATCGGCCGGTCAGCAGAAATCGGCCCTTTTCGGTCAAGTTCACTGACCCATATCTCGGACACCGGTTGACCCAAAAATCTAAAATTCTGGTTTTGAAAGTTTTTCATGGTGGTTTATCACCATACCAAATTTCAACAAAATCGGTGACGATGACGTCCATTTTTTTTCTTAAAGTGTGTTGATTTGACGTGGAATGCCCCAATAATAATAATCACCATCATCATCATCATCATTATAATAATCATAATAATAATTACATATAATATGTATTGTATTGTATTGTATTGTATTTGAACACTTGTTATAGCGCCCCTTCCAGATTCCTATTCAGAGGCGCTCCCGACTACTGCGCGAACGCTGAATCGGAGTTTCACGCCCGAAGCGCATGAGCAATTGCAGTGAAGGACTTGCCCAGGGTCCCTACGCGGCGGCTTGTTGAGGTGGATTCGAACCCGCAACCCTCCAGCTGCAAGGCACCGAACATACCCCTACACCACCGCGCCCCCAGTTGTATTGTATTGTATTGTATTGTACTCCACGTTTATATTGCGACTGAGCCACCCGCAGTAAAGATCCGAGAAATTAATCTCTGATAAACCGACCGACCGGGAATCGAACCCGGGCCGCCGGCGTGGCGAGCGGGCTACCAACCCACTTGGCCACTCAGGACCTATTATATGTATACCAGTACTTAATTATTCCAGCAAAAATCACATGACTGCATGGTAGGAATGCTAATGAATTAAGTGAAGCAGGACATGTCATTGGAATGTTTGCTAATGTGAACCGGGATGTTCGTCCAAAATAAACATCATCATCAAGAACAACAGAAGAACAGAAGGATGCACCAAGTAAACCAGAAAAAAACATCGCATCCACCAGATGAAGAGGCAGCAGCAGCAGCAGCAGCAGCAGCAGCAACAGCAGCAGCAGCAGCAGCAACAGCAGCAGCAGCAACAGCAGCAGCAGCAGCAACAGCAGCAGCAGCAGCAACAGCAGCAACAGCAGCAGCAGCCATTCAGATGTTTTTGGAAATGTTCATTGAAAAACTGATGTTAGACAGACCAAGCAACCAGACAATACTATGTTCACTATTACTATTATAAACAATTACGAATGATTCATACATGGAGCCAAACAACTCAGCATATTCATCATGTCTCATTTGGCCATTTTTATCTGAATCTCATAAACATACAGTCACTGGCAATAGAACTAATATCATGAGAAACATAAAGTATAATGGAACAGATTCAGACCCATCCCATAAATATGCCTTTGCTCCTCCAGTCAATAAAAGAAATGATGTATTTCCGTTGGCTATCTTGACAGACATCAACAATGCATCAAAACCGAATGGAACATGCAGTCTCTCCAATTATGATTTCAGTTAATTCAAAAGAAATAAAATATTTCCAACACAGTTTCCTCCTCGGCTGCAATAACTGCAAAAGAACCGCATTCTCTGCATTTATTCAATTGACCTGGATTGGTTGTTTTGCATTTGGATCTTATAAGTAGGAAGAGCAGGAGCTGACCATAGCAGGAGCTGACCATAGCAGGAGCTGACCATAGCAGGAGCTGACCATAGCAGGAGCTGACCATAGCAGGAGCTGACCATAGCAGGAGCTGACCAGAGCAGGAGCTGACCAGAGCAGGAGCTGAAGCATTAAGTAGGTATGTGCAATGGACTCTTCTGGATTCTGACTGAACTGGACTTAGAGCAGCCATCGACTGAAGTCATTAGATTAGAACTAATTGCAGCATAGATTGGTGAACAGTTTCAAACACACTTGTTTAGATCTGTTAGATAGTCATAGGTACAATGGATTTTGTGAGGTATATAAAATGAGCTATATAAAGTCCCCTCATACATACATACAACTGCAGGTATTTGAGACTTACTGGTTGAGAAAGGCAAACAAGTATCGCATGACAATGAGAACGGGTTGAGGAACAGATGTCAACAGAAGATGGCGAAAGTGTGCCACGCTTTCCATCACTTCATCCGGATCTGCAAAGAACAGTGTTTCCATTTGTTCATCTTATACCCCATCTTATGTCAACTGCAGAAAAAGATGAAATCGCTTAAAATTCCTAATCCAATGCAATCCAGGCATTAGTATACAGCATAGAAATCTAACTTGAGAATGGAATATATCAATAGGTACTGAAATATGAAAGTAGATTATCCAGTTAACAGGAATTTTAATGATGATGAAGAGCAGAAATGAAAGTCTTGGATATTTTAGTTACTGTTGAAAGTGTATTTGGTGCTGTAGTCGATGAGTAAATCGAAGAGTCGAGATGGAAACAACGGATCTTGTAATTCACGGAAGTAGAGCTTAAGAACGCCAGCGACGGAGTTGATGTCCTTTCCATCCACTTTGTCTGGCAGAGGATCTTTGCCTGGAGATGAAGCAACAAATTCATCTTTTCTGCAGTTGACATAAGATGGGGTATAAGATGAACAAATGGCTGGAAATTGTTTAACCTTACAAAAGACAAATTCAAAGTGTGGTCAATTGATACAACAGGCATGAAAGGCATTAGGCAGCAGATTACTAACAACCACCCTCATTTGCATATCACCAGCAGTTAACCAAACAACGAAGGAAACAAAATCTGAAGAATTAGATAAATGTGACCTACTGTGGAACAATCGCTTGGTAGCGCGCTCCACATGTAATTTGAAGCATGTGGGTCTGAGTTTCCTAAAGACATTTGGATATGTGGAGAAGCCCTGATCAAGTCCTAACTAAAGTGCAGTTAATGGAGCCATCGAGTGATGACTTTTCACTTGATGGTCACAGAAACAAAGAAAGAACTAAACATAAAGAGGCAGTTTAATAATCTGGCAACTGAATTGTAGAAGGGATCAACCTCTTTCAAACTGGTTCTTGAATTCGTTGATCTCGTGTTGTGCTCCAGGAACTCGAAAGAGGCCCTGGTGATGCTTTCCTGTGCAACATAAACATCAACAACTCTCAGACAACACACGATGCAGCATCATCAGCATCATCATCATCATCATCATCATCATCATCATCATCATCATCATCATCATCATCATCATCATCATCATCATCATCATCATCATCATCATCATCATCATCATCATCATCATCATCATCATCATCATCATCATCATCATCATCATCATCATCATCATCATCATCATCATCATCATCATCATCATCAACCGCCCCATCAACTGTTGCTTGTCTGGCATTTGTCTCATATTAAATAAGATTATTCACTTGCTTACTTATACATGCAGTTACAGTCAACATTCTTCAATGACCAAAGCTTTCAGAAATACTTTGGCTCCAACAATTTTAAATATAGAGTTAAATGTCTCTGTTTCAGAATGTTAGTAGTTCTCTTTTACAGGTCCTATTTAAAGGTGCAAATACAATAACGTCTAAAAGTACATCTGCACTCATTCGTTGAACAATGGATGTTTGGATGATCCTTCCTCTAGAAGGAACAAAGCACTGAATGCAGTGCACCAAACAACTTCTCATTCCAACTGAATCCAGTTGCATCTCAAACAGTTGACATCAAAGGCAACTGAACATGCAAAGGCTAGCACTACTAAACTGGCTGAACATGCAAAGGCTGCTACTAAACTGGCTGAACATGCAAAGGCTGCTACTAAACTGGCTGAATGTGCAAAGGCTGCTACTAAACTGGCTGAATGTGCAAAGGCTGCTACTAAACTGGCTGAATGTGCAAAGGCTGCTACTAAACTGGCTGAATGTGCAACGGCTGCAACTAAACTGGCTGAATGTGCAAAGGCTGCTACTAAACTGGCTGAATGTGCAAAGGCTGCTACTGAACTGGCTGAATGTGCAAAGGCTGCTACTAAACTGGCTGAATGTGCAAAGGCTGCTACTAAACTGGCTGAATGTGCAACGGCTGCAACTAAACTGGCTGAATGTGCAAAGGCTGCTACTAAACTGGCTGAATGTGCAAAGGCTGCTACTGAACTGGCTGAATGTGCAAAGGCTGCTACTAAACTGGCTGAATGTGCAAAGGCTGCTACTAAACTGGCTGAACATGCAAAGGCTGCTACTAAACTGGCTGAATGTGCAATGGCTGCTACTAAACTGGCTGAATGTGCAACAGGCTGCTACTAAACTGGCTGAACATGCAAAGGCTGCTACTAAACTGGCTGAATGTGCAAAAAAAGTGGTTACTGGTTAGGCCTACTGGCTTGCACTTACGTACAGTACTACGCCTTCATAGACATAATAGCCTACTTAGCTCATGCATGCATCATACACACAACGCCAATTATTCTGGATTTATATTTGTTTCAGGCAGAGGTAAAAGCTTGCGGCTTCTTACCCCCTCACCACTGAAATTTTCCCTACGTATATGCCAAAGGCACTTTGCTCGAGAGGCAATTCTACTCTGAAGGTGCTATAGTAATTCTTCAGATACATGCAACATGCATACGTACCATACAGGTTGAGGATACGAACACAGCTTCTGACAACGAGAGGAACGTCTTCACCAGTCGCCTTAAAGAAGAAGAGAAACCAGATGCAGATCATCAGCATTTCTTATCTTTATAATTATGTGAGTCAGCTACTTACTTACGATCCAACATCCACCATTATCACTAGCTTTCTCTTTCCAACTTCATGTTTTATGTAGGAGAGGGATGGCCAACCCGCGGCCCGCGGGCCAAATGCGGCCCGCGGGCTGCTGATTGGCGGCCCGCACGGCCCTTTCTAAATAATTTCTTGTCTCATTTTGCAGCTACTAACTTGTTCGACTACTACAATGCATGCATAATAATGATGTCTAAATCACTAAAGGATTTAGTGATGTAAGTTCTGTAGTAACACCTAATGTAGTCTTACCTGTTTTTATACATTTTGTAAACTATGAAATAAACATTTGTATTTCTTTCGAGGCTGTGAGAACAAACAGTTTGCGCCCCGCCGCGTGCTTACCAACAATCATAGTGGCCCGTAGGCCAAAAAAGGTTGGCCACCTCTGATGTAGGAGAAAGAATTGTGTAACTGAGTTGCTGAATGACGACGATGATTATGATGATGATGATTATGTTGACGATGATGAAGATGACGATGATGATGACGATGATGATGAATGATGATGACGATGCTGATGATGATAATGAGTGAGCTGATTTTCTACACCATAGTGCATACAATGAATGCTTCAGGAAGAACACTAAATATTCAAAGTGACAGGTGGTATTTCCATCTACTGATCAGCAGCTGAGGATACCTGTTCCATGTGGACCCAGTGGCTCAAGGGATAGCTGTAGGATGTGCATTATCAACCATCAATGAGGGGACTAATGGGTGGCAGTGTTTCATGTGTGGACTACAGATGCAACTACCTGCTGTAACTTGGTCCAGAAACTCTAAACATGATGCTATTTGTCAACTGTGGATTGGAATCCATTAGCTGGGCTTCACTTGGCACTGCTGACTTTCTGGTTTACTGTGCACTGCTTTGCTCACTGATGAAATTTCTTTTTTAACCACATTTAACTCCAGTAACTGTTCTGCCAACACAGAAAATGCCTAAGCTTAGTTTTCCCTCAGTGGTGCTATTTGCAATTACAACAGGTGTCATCCTAAGACTTTAATGATGAGCTGCATTGTTTTCCCAGTTGCTATTAATACACGCTCTTCATCAAAGCGTTAATCAGTTGCTTAGTATACGGATACAAATGTAAATTACATTGATGAACAACTGAATTTCTACAGAGCTAGAAACACAATTCTTAAATTCTATGAATCATAGACGCTAAAGAAAAAGATGTTTCTTTCTGCAGAAAATTATTGCTAAATCATATGCGCTACATATGCGATTATGCGCTGTTAAGCTACAGGACTCCACACGATAAATGAACATAAGCAGTATGCAGAACAAGAAATTCATTCATTGTTTCATTCCCAGAATTTCTATATAGCACTCCTTCAAGATATATACCCATGGGAATTAGGCATTCCCAGCGAAAGAGAACAGTTTCAGAGGTTGAAGAAATATGCATGTAGCATCCTAGGCTAGACAGATTTGCCGAACCAGATGGATCTGTTCTAGGTAGATGAACCAGACAGTCGTCTATAAAGAACATCACTCACGTAATGCGAGACCAGATCCACTAACAACAGTCACATGTAGCATGTCTTCATGTGGCTGCCCTAATCTTAGTTGACCTCAAGACCTGAACCTAGGTCGCATATATTGCACAATACGTGTAGTGGAATTATTGATCGCTCACCTCGACGTATTCTTCGATTGTTCCGCCGAACAGTCTTGGCTGACCGACCAGAGGAGCCTTTCCAAGGACCTTTCTTCTCTTTGGTTTCGGTGGCACAGAAGGAGCCCTGACCATCATCAATCACAACAACCAAAACAATCAACAGAACATTCCATGAGTGGGAAAATCAAACAAATGAATCTTCCTCCAGTCATGAGAAACAATAGGAAGCAAAGAAGAGTACCGGTATATGAAGAGTTGAATGCATGGAGGACCATATAAGGTGGAGAGTTAATGAGGAGAAAGATGCAAAGAGGATATATGGAAGAGGAGGGAAAATGAGGAAGAGGAGGATGAGGAGAAGAGGAGGGGAAGGATATGGAGTAAGTCCTCTCTTGTGGTTGCAGCAATTCGTCCTCTGTGGGCAAACACAGGCAGTGATTTCTGGTTCCAAACGGTCGATGGTCTCACTTGGTGTTCCACAGGATTCCATCTAAGGACCCTAGGACTCTACAGCCTCTATACACCATTGATTTAAACCTTTGTGTAGTCCTATTTTCTTTAACGGTTGTGCTGATGACAGGCATATATCCATGACCAAACTGTAGAGGATATCTCCTTAGTGGAGAATATGCTTCAGAGATTGGAGGTGCATTAATAAACATGACTATATATGAAAAAAATAAAATAATGACACCAATTATAATTGTGTAAGAGGAGGTACCATAAGAAGAGGAAAGATGGAAGTGCATAGAAGCATATACAGTGTGCACTCATTAACCTGAAGTTGTCGAGAGGAACATGGCTTATGATATAGCACGTGTACCGGGCTGCATGAAAACGAGATGATGCTGAGAAGTCAATAGTTTCTGCTATATAATGCAGTTCTTTTATGGTACATTAACCCATACTGAGTCAAGTTAATAGCTGTGGTCAACATAACACTACTTCATGTTGAGGAGAATGGCACTTAAACCGGAAGCAGTAAATGAGTCCAAAATTAAAGATGTTCAGATAAGGATATACTGTGCAGCAGAGAAAGAGGAGGAGAAGGAGGAGGAGGAGGAAGAGGAGGAGGAGGAGGAGGTGGTGGAGGAGGAGGTGGTGGAGGAGGAAGCACTGGTCTGTTGGAGACAAGAAGCATCTTTATGAGGCAGCGACTGACGTCAGATTGTATAACGTGGTCATCATTAGGCAGCTACTGAATTCGTGTTATGTAAACATAACAAATGATGATGCTCTTAACCTTTGAACTTTACTGATTTTTTATCACTCAAAATGTTATCAATTTAACTTCTGGAATATACATCAATTTAAAACTATAAAAGAAAGAAAATCAATTTTAACTAAAATTCGAACAACAAATAAATGTTACCAACTAACTGAATTCCTCAGATATGCCATTAGTTGAACCTCATTTCAAAGCATGCAGGTAAAATTAACAGACTCATAATTTTAGAAAAGGGTGCATAACAACAGTCTATTAAAGGACTACATGGTCATCCCATAAAAGGCAAGTAGCAGAAACTCCTACAATGGTTGCTTTAACTGGTATGCTGAAATTGCGTCTGTTATGGACCTATGGCTTAGCGAGAGATAATAAATCATCTGCCGGCAGAGTACAGATTAACGGCATCATAAATGGAAATTCAATGTCTGCTTGCAGTAAACACAGATCCCCATTTATAGCATAGACGTGATCCTGATTGTTAGCAGCAACTTGTCTTTGTAACTGTGTAATTGTGTCACTGCGTAAATCAGATGCTTAAAGTAACATCTTAAGACTTTAACAACGAGACTACTAAAAGCAACTGGGAACGAAAGCAACTCATCATTAAACCAGTTCTAAACTATAGAACAAAACAACAACACAGATGAACTCAAACACTAAGCCTTTAAATCCGAAACTAGATCTTAAATTTACAAGAATCGTTTGCCTCTCATATAAAATAATACTTATAATAATTAACCATCCTACAACAATGCTCCATATTAGCCTGAGGGAAACTTTCTATCTGAGACAGAAGTTAAAGTGTTTGCTCACAACAGAGAGTAAGAATATTCACAGACCAAAACTCTGATGTTGAAGTTATTCACTCCCACCAACTACCACACAACTCAGTATAATTACCACATAAAAACAGAATAAATGTTTTTTACTACTTAGTGACTTCTAATGCATCAGTGTCTGGTTGCAGACCACAATGACTGTCCATCATCATTCAACCCAAGCAACTTCCATTGTCTCTGTTCATATTCTACTTGTTTTCTCACTACAGGTGTCTGCTTATTAGTCCGATGCAACAAGTAGTTTACTTAAAAAGGCTCAGACAAAAAATTAACGATGACAATGATTGTTATCTGATCGACAGAAATGACATCTACATGTAGGTTAGTTATTGAAAAGTACAGCAGTTCACATCACACGATGATGCAAGAGAACCGATCTCAGTTCAATATTTTCGAATAAGAAAACAGAAAACACAGCTAAGAAAAGGAAAACTAAACCCAGATAATCACACGAAAACAAACAGCCTAGAGCAACAACAAGACACACGCACACACACGCATACATACCGTTTCGAATAGAAACATGAAGGGCTGCTATGAACCGACGAACAATAAGAAACAAGCAACTAATTAACATATTTATCAACAGTAAAACAGAATGAACACAACAATTGATTAACAGAAACCCAGAAACAGAAAACATTAGTTAAGTTATAAATTATAAGTATTAATAATATAAACGAACAGAAATATCACTAAGTCACGAAGTCATGAAGTGAACACTTTGTTACACTCATTTCGTTTCAGTAGGTGCTGCTGTTATCCTATTTGCTGTTATGAAGGTCATAATAAACTAGACTCATTTCAGTAAGTGGCACTGCTATCACACCACATGCTAAGCATATGTTTGCCCATGGATGTTGACTCAGTTCATTTCAGTAGGTGGCGCTGTTCTTTACAAGATTATTGCCTCTCCTAAATGCTTTTAAACTGTTGCGGAGATTCAAATTTCTGTGTAATCAAAGTTTTGGAGCGCGGTAGTCTGTTGCGGTCCTTGGATGAGTTTTCAAATTCTTCTCAACCGTCTTAGGACTGGCAAACATCAAGTTATTATTAATTAGAAACTTCTACAGCACAGACATCTAATGCACAAGGCATCAACTGTTGGCACTCCAAAACCAAGCCGTAATCAGGTCAATATCCAGAAGATCAGTCCATTAATATAGAGAGACAGTCTGTGGTGGTCAAGCACTTTGAAACAGGTAAGTCTTAAGCTGCATTCTGTCGGTGAGGGATTTGAACCTGGTTACAAAGGTCAGGTTAAAATAGGGCGTTCGTTGCAGTATGAACAGAGGAACACAATCAGATGACCTTGTTCAATAATGATAAGTCTGGAGAATAAAGACTGTTTTTAAGTACAGTGGTTTTACAAACTATGAAACCTAATGACTGGAAGGATATTCCAAGATTTCTGTTCCAATAGCCCATAGCAAACTCGGCTATGAAAGGAGTAGAAATTGTCACTTGGAAGATCAGGCAGCTAAGGAGAGGACTGACCACCCACCGTCATATTCCGGTGCTATATAAATGCTATATAAACTTACAGTTCATCTGCAGGGTTTTCTCTCTGGGTTAAAAGAGACAATTCTTATGCTATCTCGTTCAAATAATTAAGAAGATGATGATGGTGAAGAAAGTGCAGATGATATTGATGATGATATAGACCTGGAAGCTTGTACAACAAGGCAGTCGGTGTCACTCAGCGACTTCTCGATGCAGTTGTATTTCGCCTGCAGTCGAGCGATGAGGTTGCTCGTCGTCTGGAAATCGTGGAACTTCTACAACAACCACAACAGCCACAACAATGCAGTCTTCTCTGCATACACTGATCCCAACCTTTGATCTCCCAGAACAAGTACAAAGAAAGTAGCATTGCATTTATGTAGAAACCCAAAGTCAGAACAACCACCAAAGACACACAACAGTCTCTGCCACCAGAGACTTCCAAGAACCTCTCCACTGAGCTCACTACATCAAGTCATCTATCTATCTATGGAATTTATATAGCGCCCCTTAGAGCTGTACCGATATCCCTTTTTGCCGATTATGCCGATACCGCGTATAGCCGATTATTAAATTGCCGATACCGATACCGCGTATAGCCGATTATTAAACTGTCAATACCCATTATGAGACCGAATATTTCATTATTTGTTTAGTCAAAATGTTCGGTTCAGAAACATAGACCAGTAATGTAATGTCACTAGTACTATAAGGGTGGACGTTTAAATTAAGTTGGGAAGTTGTTAACGATATGTTTTAATGCATAATAAGGGACGTAAATCGATTGATGAAAATCGATAAAAAAAACTTGGAAATATGCAAAAATTCAAGTAAAATTATTAAATTATAACACAATTTTGACATCGGCACCGATTAACCGATTATTGCTGCCGATACCCGATTATACCGATTGTTGTAATAATCGGCCCGATTACGCGTATGGCCGTTTAATCGGTACAGCTCTAGCGCCCCTTCAACATAACTACTCAGAGGCGCATAAATGCAGTCATGTTAAAGTTCATCAGGAACAATAAGTTCATCTGCATAGATAGATCCTCAGATAACTAAAAGTCACCACTGGTAGGCTCTTGCAAACATGTAGATCCAAACCATCAAAGCAGAGTTATCCAAAGTTGACAATTGACACAAAAATCAAAGTTCCTACTGGTCTATGCTGAACTGAATATGAGGAATGAAGTGAGTCGAATGATGTCCACAGCACTGACTGGCACCTCCTCACAGATGGCAGAAAACAGTGTCCATACACCCTCCCCCACAACCCAATTTTATCAGTCTGTGCAGGATAGGCATTTCATCAGTAGTCAGCCAATTAGTTGTAGAACATCTTCATGATTAATAATAATAATAACGACAATTTATATGGCGCCGTAAAGCGGCCATACTGCTACAAGGGCGGCTAAGTGTTCATGATTGACAGTCAACGCCATTTCAAAGACTGCTTCACCATGGCATCACCAAATCCGAGATTTCCTGTTTGCAGACGGCATACTTAGGTCTAAGGTTCCACTCTGCCCAGATCAACCGATTCCAAATACTGGTCAGGCTGGTGATGCGTGATCTACGACAGTGATTCCAAACAATTGCAATTGCATTTAGTCATAAATAAAGCAGCCAAGCAGAACGTACGCTCAGATAGAACTCTTCCGTTTCCAGTCGATCTGACCGAAGCTTCTCTCGTTCTAAGGTCGACCGAGGAGCCGCAGGGACCTGGCACTCGTCCAGGAACTGTCGTGACACATCATAGTCCTTGCGTGTCACCATTTCCAGCAACCGGTTGTCCATCGTTTCCAGTGTCTTCCAAACCTACACCAATCAGAAGACATCAGAAGCCAATTAGAAGACCCATTCCCTTAGCATCTGGACGTAAATAAACGCTTTAAAGGCCCTACATAAAGAACTCGATACATGTAAAAATACATTGACACAAACATGCTTAACCCTTAGACCGCCGGAACCGAACCCGTTCGGTTCCCAAGAAAATTTGGCAGAACGCTGGAACCGACTATAGGCGGTCACACATATTTGTTGAACGCCGGTACCGCCTATAGTCGGTAACATACTTCTGTGACTGTCTGTGATGACTGATGTATATGTGCTGCACCTAACGACCCATAGATAATACAGCTGACGTCACAGGGTGACGTCACAAAAATCTATTTTTAGGGTAGACTGTCCTTTGTTGTCGCAGTTGTTTATTGTAAGCGGACGTGAATTAGCAATGTAGAAGTTTGAAGCTCAGTTGTGTGTTAGTTATATATATGTATATATGTGTGTGCATATGCATATATACTTATATATATGTATATATGTGTATGTATCTATATGTATATGTATGTATATACTGTGTATGTATATAGATGAATGTGTATATGTACAGGTATATGTACATATATGTATATATGAATATATATATGTACTTATGTATATATATGTGTGTATATATATGTATATATACATATATATGTATATGTATGTGTATATATTTTTGTATATGTATGTGTAAGTATACATATATATGCATATATATATAAGTATATACATATTTACATATGTGTATATATATATGGATATATATATATATACATATTTACATATGTATATGTATATGGATATATATATATTTGCATATGTAAATATGTTTGTATATATGTATTTATATATATATATATATACATATTTGGATCTAAATATATATATATGTATATATATGTATGTGTGCAAATGCATATATACATATATATATATATATATATATATATGTATGTATCTATATATATACATATGTAAATATGTATATATATATATGGTTTCTCAGTGAGTTGTGACGTTTCGAAGTATATTGCAACAAAAAAGTATTTGGCGTCCGGGGTGCATGAACCCCACAAAGTATGTGGCGGTTTAAGGGTTAATACATTCCTGCTAATGTAAGCATAAGTATATCCCTGTTTTGATATCTTTTGCCTCAAACTATCTTAATCCCAGTTGTAGCTAATGAGATGTGGTTTCCTGTATCCTTGACTACTGTAAATCAGTTGTTTTTCGTGTCCTACCTCATCGTTTTCAACGCGTAAGGAGTTCAGTCGTTCCGTAATTGTGTTCAAACGATCAACGAGATCCTCTTGCACAGACTTCTGAGCACTCAAATGGCACACCTGCGAATTCAGAACAGCCAAACAGACAGACAGTGAGAACAAAGCAGGAGAAATAAAATACACACAGAGAAGGAGAAAGAGTAACAGAGACACATACAGATAGAGACAGAGAAAACAGGATAAAAATTAACATATTAACAAATTTAAGCCAGCTTAGCCCAATGCGGTCAGTTGAACTTCTTTTGGGGCTGACCTAATGACCTCTACATTAGCTCTGTGTGTTTCTTTGTTTCAAAACTGTACAGACTTGTAATTGACATGAGAAGTCAATAGATGGCGCTTCAAAACAATTCAGTACATCATTGCTGACTTTTGCATAGAAATTATTTTGGCTGGTGAAACTGTTGGTACCTAACACATCGAATAGATTTTGCATCAAAGTACAAGTTCTCCAAGACTGATATCATGCAATTTGTGTTTCATGACATTTTAATTAAATAATAATTGTGATTACCTAAGTAAAAAAGTATGTGTGGTAAAGTCCCTTAACTCATTTACATCATTTTATACTTGCAAACCACAGCATACTCTACAGCCTATGCAATAAAAATGTATCAGAATTCATCTAACAACAAAACAGACGATATTAGTCATAAGACTTTTGTTATACGTTACTGAAAACCATCTTGATTTTAAACCTGAAAACAAATCAGATCTGCAGTCATTGTCAGGGCTTCAGAGTCTTTAGATAGAATGGAGTCAGATAAGAGACATCAGCCGATGTGACTTAGTGGCTTAGGGTAGAAATGGTGCAAGTGTAGTGAATCAGGTAGTGTTTTAACCCATTTATGTTCATTGTGAATGCATAACATTTGAATCCAATTCTGACTGATGCATGTATAATCTGTTCCAAAGCTGGGGATGTTATGCACTGCTTTGAAAGGTTAAATGTAGATCTACTTCAAGTTCTTTCATGCATATGAAAGCATGCAGAACAGAAGTTAATTGTCCCAGGGTAGGTGAGGAGGGATCAGCTGAGGCGACTCCAGGGGCTCAGTGACATTTCTAGTCTTCTACAGATTGGTGTGTCCTGTAATTGCTTGCCAGTCTAGTTGGGATCGCTTATAGATGGACTGGTGTATATGGATGCTGCTACTATCTGGTCATTGACTGCATCGTTTCCAAATTAGAGGAATGATTCTCTGATGATTCACAGATTTGATAGACATATTAGACATACAATCACTGATGCCAAAACATACGTCAAGTTTACATTATGAGAAAATTCAAGCTTTTGCACATTTCAACCACAGTAATGCTAAAGACCTCAGCCATGTCATTTCCCAAGTGAGTCACCTCAAACCATAGACCAAACATACACAATCCTAAACATTGCAACTGTTTTACCAGTAACATCAGCAGCCTGTGTGAGTAAAGCACATCTGTTCTAAAATTAATTAACCATATCTCTAATAGAGATTCCCTATGAAGCCCCCTAGTCTGACATTCATTTCAGCAGTATAGCAATGTTGTCAATGTCAAGCTGTTCATGCAGAGTCAATCAATTTGGACACTTCTGATCAATTTTGACTCTAGGCACAACAATTGTAAACTCGCAATTCACTGAGTAAATAAAAGCAATACTTGTTTACACAAAATGAGGTCATTGAGGCAACAAATCATGTAGCTCCAATAGAAATCTCTTAGCAATTTGTGACTTATTGCAAACACATATTATTCTCAGTTTTTGGCAAATCCAGGCAATATGGCTGGCTCATCCTGGCTGCTTGGCTTCGCCATGCCCCTCACACCCATTGGGAAGACCTAGAGACACCACTGATTGCACATACTTTTCCAAAGCAGCTAACAATTATTTTTAGATGCTGCCAATGAGAATTGTAAAGTAAAAATTGACTGCATCTGTGGTTTAACATATAATATCGGATCTAATAGGCAGGTTACTAATAGCAACATAAATTGCACTTTTAAAAGTAATTTGGTTCGGATCTATGTAAAGATTTATTTGCCTGATTTTTAATGTCACAGAATTCCATTCTGAACGGTCTGAACCTAATTACTTAAGTCAACTTATCCTTGCGTTGAAACAATCTTTTAAAAGTTTCTTTGTCAAGAATTGATTTTTCCGATTCTCTTAACTCTCAAGTGAGAACTATTGTACGGTTAATGGCTAGTTGGTGAGAAACAGATCATGCTCGTGTGTGGAAACAAACAATAATAATTATAAGGAAAGTTCCATTTCCATATGGAAGGAAAGACTCATTTCCATAGGGAAGGGGAGTTTCATTATCATAGCGAAAGAGAGTCTCATTTTCATAGCGAAAGAGAGTCTCATTTTCATAGGGAAGGGCAGTCTCATTTCCATAGGGAGGGCAGTCTCATTTCCATAGGGAAGGAAAGTCTCATTTCCATAGTGAAAGGGAGTCTCATTTCCATAGGGTGTCTTGATAGTAGAGTCATCAGACTGCTGCTTGACTGTCAACTCAATGAAATTAAGGAAGAAATTAATGATCATTCAGGATTTCTGTTTCACTAACGTCATCCTATAATGAACTTAGCTATAAAAATCGTACCTTGACCATACACTGTCAGTGGGACCAACTTACCCAAAATGCCTTCTCCCACGCTGGTCCTCATCAATGGAATTCACTACCAGCAGTTCTGAGGGACCCCCCTCTCTTTCTCTTATTTCACAAATGACTTAAGACTTATCTTTTTCCAGTTACCAATGCCACTGAGGTCAATTCATATATCAGTGTGATATCTGATTAATAAAAATAATAATAATAATAATAAAAATAATCTCACACCACCCAATGACAACCATTCCTGAGCTTCTCAATCAATTCTCTCCGCTCCTTGGTAAGGCATACTCTTTTTGCTCCACGAGTTAGGACCATTATGGCTGAAACTAGATCTTTTGGCACTATTGGGCCCTCCCTATGGAATGCCCTTCCATCCTCTCTATGTGTTACCATTCTTTCTGGGTCTCTTCCTACAGCCTTCTCCCTCCTCAAAGCCTTCTTCTTCTCTAGGGGTTTTCGCACTGGGAGCGCTACTGAATGGTCACTGCTGTGAGCGGTGCTATATAAATTAACAAATACAATACAAAATTCCAATTCATCAACCTAGACACAGCAACATTGCTGGAAGCCTCACTATGTACCTCAGAGCTCGTCTGAAATCTCTCTGCTCTGAATTGTCTCTAGCTATCTCAAGGTTGGGTATCATTGCCAAACAGAGTGCTTTTATATTGCTGAGAGGCTCATTAAGTTCTCTCAGGTTGTCCATGTCTTGACCATCCTTACCTGGCAGAGTACGAGTCTCTGTTGCATAAAGGCCTTTGTTCAGTCTTCAATGTTTCCTTGTCTGACAGTCAGTGGTTGCAGGCCTCTCAACCAGTCAAAGCTGGTGGACTTGGAATGTCCTTGCTTGCGCTTCCTGCCTTCTTGGCCTCTGCTGCAGGCACCCATGGCTTCCAATCCTCCATGCTTAGCAATGTGCAAGCAAATGATGACCCACATATTGAGGCAATGCATCAAACTTTGTGTGAGGAGAGAAATATATTGCATTCAGACCAGAGTCTCATCCACAAGCAATCATACTGGGATAAACCACTTATTCAACAGGTTGCCACAGGTCTGATGAATACCATCAGGCACACTTCAAAGTCATTGCTGCACCACATATCAGGTGATTGGCTTTTGCATCACCAGTAACCACCTGTTGCCTTAGGCTGGATGATGAGGCTGTGAGAATCGCTGCCAGTCTTCGCCTTGGAACAAGAATATGCGAATCCCACAGCTACACCTGTGGATCACTTGTGACATTGGATGGGTCTCATGGCATGTCTTGTAGACTGGACCCCGGTCGCTTCGCTCGGCATGCTGTCTTAAATGATTTAATCCATCAAAGCCTCAGCCGTGCAGGTTTCCCTGCAATCAATGAACCGCCTGTCCTATCCAGAACTGATGGCAAAAGACCCGACTCCCGCTCATCCCGTGGCACAATGGCCGTTGGGATGTCACCATGACTGACACTGTGGCTGCTTCATACTTGGCTGCCACATCTTACTTGGCAAGTGTGGCTGCAGAACTGGCATCATCCACGAATAAATACAATCTACTCCTGCTGCAGTATCATTTTGTTCTGCTGGCGTTTGAAACTCTTGGCTCATTAACAACACTGGTCTTACCTTTATCAGAGCTTGGGCGCTCTCTAACGCATGTATCTGGAGAAGCAAGAGAAACATTCCATCTTTTCCAGCTCCTATCAATTGCGATTCAACGCTTTAATGCTGTCGCCTTTCGCAGCAATTCTGCCCTGCCTGCTCTTGACGAGGTTTAGCCAACCCAGAAATTAATTAATTAATTAATATCTAAGTCCCTGAGGGATCATATCCTCCCATTCTCCGATGGAGGATAGTTGGTAAATGGTAAAACACCCTTGCTTGAAGAACAAACAGATCTAGACAGACGCAGTTCAATACCCGTAGCCACCTCTCAATTCTTTCAAATTGCTTATCCACCGTAGGCTGTCTCTCTGTCTCTTACGGACTGATCTTTTGGATGTTGACCTGATTACGGCTTCGTTTCGGTGTGCCGTCGGTTGATGCCTTGTGCATTAGACACCGGCACAATAGAAGTTGCTAATTACATTACATTACATTACCTCTAGGTCAAATCAGTCTTCCACTCCCTAGGGGCAGCTGTAATATGTGGGCACCTAACACGCTGCTAAGAAGTGTGCTCAATAAGATCATGAAATTTGTACTGTCATGTTTCAATGTTACTTACTGTGGTTTGTCAGTGAGTCTGTCAATAAACATGAATATTATTATGATTACCACATGTACCTTGGGGCAAAATAATAATAATAACAAAATAATAATAACAAGTTTATGGTATAATTTTATAATGAACAAGTAAAATACAAGCAAATTTTGGCCATGACTGTGTAGGCAGTTGACGGTGGACTGTGGTCGTCAGGACTGAGGTTCTTACCTCGTCTCCTCTATGTGGCTGAAATTCAAATTCTTTAGGTTGTAGAAAAGGCTGGTTGAAGAGGTCGAGAAAGGTTTGCTTGTCGACTCGCTGGTCAAGGTTTCTTACTCTCTGGTTGATGAGATCAAGGCAGCCCTGGCGTGAATTGATCATGCTGTTCTCGGCCGAGATGTGCATCATTACAGCCCGACCGAGGCTACTGTGATAGCCATAGTCCATCGTCTAACAATAAGACATCATGATCATCATCAGTACTATTATAAGAATCAGAGTCATTTCTAAGATCATCACCTCCATTAATCCCAATCATCAACTCTGATCAGATGTGGTCAGAATTCAATTCAGTCAAAATGACTCCTTTAACTAATGTCAGTAACAGCAACATCATTCTCATCATCACCATCGATATATTTCCAGTGTCAACAATCATCACCTTGAAGTGATGCCACATAAATTCTCTAATAAATCGCATATCACATAAGCACACAGCCAAAACAAAATTCCTCACAGATCTCAGTGACTCAGTCTCTCATCTGTTCTGTTGCACCCAAAAGAATAGGAGGCAAAACAATGCCTTCCTGCTCAAAGGATGAATTGTTTTCACTGCTTTTCTCAACTTCTCTTCAGGTTTTCAAAGAAAAGAGAATTATTTTTATAATAATTATGATAGTAATCAGCACTAAATATCTGAATCGATATAAGTTGGTTCTTGATCGGAACAAGTGGTTCCTCTTATCAAGCATCTGTCTGGCAATTGAGAGAACTTAACTAACTTAAAACATCACCTGATATAACACCAAGAATAGCACTGAATATCTGAAGCATTTGATTACAACATGGCCCGTTGAAAAGAGGTCTCTAGTCCTCAAATAGCAGTCAGGGCATTTCTTTATAATGAAGTCTTCATCAATGTCAGTGCAACGCTAACTATCAGAGTAGCTTTGTTTCAAACGACAGTCAGGGCATTTCTTTACACTGATGTCTCAGTTAAGATAGTCTTTGTTAAGATAGTCTTTATCAATATCAGTGCAACTCTTAACTAGCTCTATCACTAAGTACTCAAACATTCTCCTTTCATGTTTCTCTTTATTTCTGTCATAAGGATCTTTTTAAAACTAATTTTAAACATTTCCCTAGGACACAAATGAGTCAAAACTTCAGCAGCAGCAGCAGAAGAGAGAAGAGGACTTACATTGATGAGCTCTTGAAGATCCTCCACAAAGTACTTGCGCATGGCTGCATTGGCTGCCTCCAGACACAGAACGTACTCATTACGCGCTTTGATCGCCTTCAGTTTACTCTCCATGTACTTGAGTTGCTTCTGCAATCAGACAATTGTACACACTGTATTTCTTTAATCACCTGCAACCACAGAGGGGCTCTCCTACAGACAAAGCAACATGTCAATCATTTGAGAAGTGTTGCGACTTTCCAGTTTGTAACATGGCCAGTTGGAAAGAAGTGACTCAGAAAGGCTTTGAGGATTCTAAGCAGATCTTCTTTCTTGCACATGAGAGCCAAGGCAGTTGCTGACCACTGATGAGACTGATGATGATGATGATGATGATGATGATGAATTTGATGATGATCACATCTGTCTCTATCATCACTCAACCAAACACAATCGAATCTCTTCTTATTTAGAATGTCTTTTCAGCAAATTTTAACCTGCAAGACATCATACACTTGAATGCACAAATAGTCATCCTTTTTAATACTGAAACTGCAGAAGACCAGAAGACGAATACTTACTTTCTCTGACTGCTTCTCAAAGTTGCGGAATTTCCTCGTCAGGCCACCACCTTTGCCCGCCTGCTCAATCTTTGCCCGCTGGCTTTCCACATGTCGATACTTGCTTTCTGCCTGAAGACATTCTCCATGATACAAATGATACGTCTTCATCGACTGAAAACAACCAAATGCACCCATCACCAATCGTCATTCCAACACAGAAAGAACCTATATACAGAGCATCAAGAGATGCCTCGACCGGTGGTCGTTACCTGATTGACATAGGCATCACTGGATAGCACTCCTTAGGACGGCAGTTGATCAGTCAGTGATGATGTTAGTTGTGATGAAGATATTGGCATTAAATTCCAGCTAATACTACAGATAGATTCCTTGCTCCATCTGCCAGCTTAATAAAGCCACTGATACAGATAGTTACATCAGACAAATGCTGCTGTCAGTGTTTCTAAAGGTAGAACACAACAGCCATACTCTCAATTAATCTTTGTCTATGCTATATAACCCTATCCCTGTTTTTAACCATTCCCTGTCCTCTCACTCTAATGCTAAAGGTCACAGCTCTACATTTTTACTTGTATTGCTAAAGTACATTTGGTTCAGTTACTTTCTAAAGCCCAATTCTCTAAAGAAGTAGTGCTATAGTAGTAACGATAATAAAACAGAAAAGCAAGGACAAGGCAATGACAAGGCAACCAATCTTTCTTTCATCACAATTGCAAATTTCGTTGGTGGTCAGAGGAACAAGAGGAAGCTCTGGTGGTCACAGTCTTCTCATGTTCAGAGTCTTTGAGAAAGCAGCAGCTGTTTGTTTCAGCCTAACAAGTAAATAATGTCAGACGTAGGTCGATCCAATCGCCTGATGTAAAGTATAAGCCATGAAATAACTGAGACGCCTTCTTACACTTTGTAGCTCTGTCAGGACTTTGATGAGTTCGTCATGACCACGCAAAGCCATTTCTCGACACTGTCAGCAAAGAAAGCAAACAACAATGAATGAATTGCACACAAAGCCAGTGTCACAAACAGACACAGTCAGACAAACATGAAGACAGATAAGTAGACATCTAGACATGGATACATACAGACACACACAGACAGGCAAACCAATAGACAGACAAACAGACAGACAGGCAGACACTAAAAGGACATAAAAGTAAATAAATGTGTCTGTTGATTAATACTAAATGATGTTTAAACAGCAGCAGCAGCAGCAGCAGCAGCAGCCGCAGCAGCCGTAGCAGCACCAACAGCAGCAGCAGCAGCACCAACAGCAGCAGCAGCAGCAGCAGCACCAACAGCAGCAGCAGCAGCAGCAGCAACAGCAGCAGCGGGTGTTCAGATAACACTGTCTGACAGAAAATCATAGAATCCTGCTTTGCATGACGAAGGTAAATACAATAAGCGAAATGGTCTTAACTTTGCATCAGCAGACCATCTTCATTCATTCATACATTTCACGAATTGATATAGCGCCCCTCAAGAAACTTACTCAGAGGAGCTCTCCATACTCTCTATAAAGTGAATGACGGTAATAATAATGATAACACGGCAGCACGAAGAGCAGAATATCCTAGAATGAAACGGAGTCGATGCCCGTTGCCCCCCTCCCACGTAAGGACGACTCAGCCTTTCATTCTCTAGATGGCTACGGTAAATGAGGACGCTGTTGGACGTGATGAGCGCCTAACAGGATGTCATACTGTTATTGTATTCTTGTATTACTTGTAATCATGTAAATTCGTGTAATCTAACTGCGGTTTGTCAGTTTCAATCAATAAACACGAATATCATTTTTAGTATTATTACTTTAATAGGCGCTATAATAATGTCCGCTTTTGAGAGGTTTTTAAAGACGCTACTTACTAAAGAAATCGTTAGCATTATATAGATCATATCAGCAAATGTTCATTATGTACAAACGATAACTTGATGGCAGTTGACTTACATGCAGATTCTTCCAGAATCGTAACGGCTAATGCATCGGCATTTTGTTCAGCAAATTTCGCTCGAACTTCTGACAATTTGGTCTGCCATGTCACACCTACAAGTACAATCTAGCAATAAAATACTTATCTACATAAGAACATAAAAAGACATGTACATACTTACTAAATTAGTTCTTTTTTACTAGCTTACTTACCTATGTACTAGGCTACTTGCTAACTTATTCGCACGCGCATACCACATACATGCATAGTCTACATAGGTCCTACATTTTGTATTGTATTGTATTGTATTGTATTTGAACACTTGTTATAGCGCCCCAACCAGATTTCCCATTCAGAGGCGCTCCCGACTACTGCGCGAACGCTGAATCGGAGTTTCACGCCGAAGCGCATGAGCAATTGCGAGTGAAGGACTTGCCCAGGGTCCCTACGCGGCGACTTTGAGGTGGATTCGAACCCGCAACCCTCCAGCTGCAAGGCAACGAACATACCCCTACACCACCGCGCCCCAGTTGTATTGTGATGTGTTGTATTGTGTGTTGTATTGTACTCCACGTTTATAATGCGACCGAGCCACCCGCAGTAAAGATCCGAGAAATTAATCTCTGATAATCCGACCCGACCGGGAAGCGAACCCGGGGCGCCGGCGCGACGAGCGGGCACAAACCCACTCGGCCACTCAGGATCCTTACATGCAGATTCCTCAAGTATGGTGACGGCTAATGCATCGGCATTTTGATCAGCATACATACATACACTCATACCTGCACGGATACACATAATATTACAGGCCTAGCTATCTATTAGGAACCTCAGAGGCTGCGATGTTTCCATATTCGATTCGAAATCAAATCGATTCGAAAATGACATCATGATTCGAAAAATGATCAGTCTTTGACACGCTTTGTTGTAAACTAATTGTTTTAATTGTATAGACTACTGCACGTGGTTTCGCTGTTGAACGTGACAACAATCTGTTGCAGTAGGCTACTGGTTTCAATTGTTGTCGAGAGTTGCACGCGATTCACTTGCTATTCAAGCCACAAACTGTTAGTCAGAGAGAGAGAGAGAGAGACTTGAGAGAGAGAGAGAGAGAGAGAGAGAGAGAGAGAGAGAGAGAGAGAGAGAGTCAATTCAGTCGCAGGACAGATAATAACAGACTTAAGCCACAATCTTTCTAAAACAAAATTAATGCAGTCATTCCAATTTGGGCACGACATACTGTAACAAAGATCTTATTTTGTACAGGTCCAAGAGGCGTCGTGAATTAGTTAACGTGTGATTTCGGCATGACATTGCGTGACTAAATTTAATGAACGCGGAAATAGAACAGAACAGAACAGTAGGTCCTATAATTGGTTTAATTAAACAAATTATTTCTCTTATTTTGATTCTGTTAATTAAGTTATTTGTTAGTTTAATTGATTTTAAATCACGTGGTGGTTTAAAATCAATTAAACTAACAATTAACTTAAGCTAGTAGGCCTGTATTGATATAGACCTAATTATCGATACCATAACTGTGTTATTGTTGTAGAATCAAGTAGGTACACTATATGAATATCAATAAGTTATACCCGCTGATTCAGCACGAGAATCGATTCGAATTCGAACTTTAACCCCCGATTCGATTCGAGATTCGATTCGACATGAAATTTGTGATTTGCAGGTCTCTACTACCTATACACATATGTAGCACATACATCTCTAATACTATGATTATTACTTACTTACTTATTTATTAACTTGTTTTCTTACCTAACTGCTTACTTATTTTGGGCGAGAATAAATGAAATAATGACTAATGCAGAAATTCAGAAATCTCAGAGAAGAATGATATTTGTTTTCATTTATTTGCTTCATTGTTATTCGGCAATTAGTAGACGCCTGCTTGGTCCGACCTTGATGATCCATTAATTGTTTAAACAATAATCCTTATTTAACGATTCTCATGATAAAAAATAAAATGCCATACGCAATCATTTGCAATGTGCTAATACCATCAAAGACTGAACTGAAGAACATGCAACATTCCGTAACCTACTGTTGTAGTTATTTTCACAATCAGCTTAAGCCCTGAAAACTCTATTAATTTTAATGGCAACTCAAATCGATTGAGAGATAGATTTTACTGCATTATATGTGAGCTAAACACTTACATGAATGCAGAAACAGTGGCATAAGAATAAGCTAGTTCAGCATTATATTTCCCGCAAGGCATGACGGGAAAGGTGATAGTTGGTGAACTATCACCTTTCCCGTCATGCCTTGCGGGTTCATAAACAAAGTCAAACATATGGCGGATAGGTTAGAAGAATCGTTCAGGATGGATTTACTTTAATCGATGAAAGGTAGATGATTTGAAGAAATTTATAACAGAACGAGGCCACACGACAACTTCAACGAGTTAAACATGAGCTCGTGGCTGTTGCATTTGCGATATATCAACAATAATTGTCGGTTGTTGCAACATCGCTACCGGCACCATTCGGTTTGTTTATGAACTGTGACCTATGACCCGGAAGTAAAAGTAGGCTGGCTGCGCATGCGCATTGATAATGCTGAACTAGCTTATAGGTGTTGCACCGCATGATGAGTGGCATACCTGCAAATTCAATCGTGTGAACGAATGGTGGGTTGTTAGGTCGAGGGGGTCGATTTGGGTCCGTCCAGATTAAGTCCACAAGATCCTTATCCATTTCGATGAGTGTAGCTTTGCCCAGAAGAGCCTTCTCATAGGATTGCCAGGTACCTGAGATATCAGAATGCAACAACATTTCAATATATGACGTTAAGCCCTTTCGTAAGACGGTCAGACGGTCAGCTACCTTGGATAGCCTAGTGCAGCAATACCTGAATGAATATGACATTGTTACATCTGGCTTTGTCATAGTAAATGTCGCCTTTCATGCATCTTAAATAATAGCAGAATACGATCCTCCGATATATAGCCACTATTGCCGAGATAACAACGACCCGTGCATCCATATACATTATACAGGAGTGCATCTGCTTATCCACAACACTGTTCAACAACCAACAGTCCAACAATTCCGCCTAACCAATTTGCCAATATTTAGCAGTGATATTCTCCTGTCTGTCTATCTGTCTGTCTGTTTGTTTGTCCGTAACCTTATTTGTCCTCGGTCCTGTGTCCGTCACAACGCCGTGACAACCAAAGCAAAAGTGCGCATTACTAAGCATGCATGATCCAAATATACGATCACGTAGAGTCGTAGACTATTTTAGTTTCACGGTGCAAGAGAATGAATACCAACTGATGGAAACGTAGTTTGGATAGGCTCCAACTCGTGCGTTACTTGGTAGGACATTGAGAAGCCACTCCTCTCCCGTTGGATAGCCAGGCTGAGCTAGAAGAAAACATGAAACACCGCTGACACACGGTTCAAAACTTTCCACACAAATTTAGTAGCAAACAAGTAATGAATTGTAACAATTAAGATCAAGTCAACGACGTATTATCATTCATCATTTCGTAAATACACAAACGGTGTAAAGACAGCGGCACGAAAACATTTCCGTTTCCGTAATTAGGCCTATTTTCCGTCTGCTATAACGGCATCTAGCTAAACGTATTTATCTCAGCGCTAGCAATAAATCAATTCAATTCTGATTACCCTCAGCATACAAGACAGTTAAGTCCAGTCCTCTATTTCTCTCTTTATTACTTTCTCTCAATTTGTCTGTCCATCCGTATGTCCGTATTTCGCGCAGTATATAACCATTAACAATGAAATGGCAATCTATTTATCACTTCTCGCTCACCAACAGTCTTAGCATCAACGACAAATCCATATTAAGTTTCCTGGGTGACCGGGAATTCGAATCTTACACTTTCCAGTTACGTCAATATTGCCGGATAGGCTGTAAAGATTAAATCCGAAAAGCGTTAAGTATGTCTATAGCTGTGTTGCAAATTGCTGAGAAACGGACGAGCGAGGACATTGTCTTAATGACAATTGTCTGAAGGCACGTGGCCGGTGTCCCGAGATATTCTATTCCCCCCCTGAAGCATATCCCCGGATGGAATAAACCGGTTTAGAGTATCCGGGGATAAACCATTTCGTTAAGGGGGATACTCATGTATGGGGGATACTCTATTTCGTGACACCGGCCTTCTCTGTGTCTTACTCCGTCTGTCTGTCTGTCTGTCCGTCCGTCTGTCTGTCCGTCTGTTTGCCTGTCCGTGTCTCGCCGCCCAAATTGCACCAATTATAATGCAATGGCATTTAATACCACATGGATTTCTCGTCGACGCTAAGACTGTAGGTGAACGACATCTCATGAACACATTTAATTTGTATTAAAATTGGTAAATTGTGGAGGCGAGACACAGGCAGACAGACAGACAGACAGACATAGTGTATGTTTCCATTTTACGAAAATTTTGTCACACATGTGGTCTCAAGTAGGTCTACAAGTACTCGTAGGTCTCAAGTGCAAGTACGAATTAATACAATTTCTTAAAACCGTGCTCAAGTTGTACTCGAGTAGGCCTACAATTATGAGTATTATGTACTACAATGTCATCTCTGAATGTTGCTACTTAAAGCTACGTGTTACAAGATAATAAAATGATTACCTTCTTTCATTAGTATCCAGTTGCAATCCAGCTGCATATCTGCTTGAAGGAAATATCTGCCGTCGGTCCACAGAGCAGTTTGGTCCTTCGTTATAATAGCATAGCCTGGAAGAAAATAACAGAGGCCACGTTACCAAGATCCAAACAGACTGTTGCGATACCTGTTTGATCACACCGAGAATAGTGTGTCTTGCTAAATAACGTGGTCTTCAGATGATAATAAGCGGTTGTCACAGTTATGCCACTAGACTAATGGTAATCATAGGCCTACACTCAAAACCGTTTTGTTTGGTTACAGCAAACCTAATGTTTTATTATTGTTGTTGTTATTATTATTTTGTTGTTGCCCAAGGTAAGAAAGATCCCTCAGGCTCTTGGAAACTTAATAACAGATGTGTGGTTAAGCTTGGAGTACGTGGTCCTCGTCCCCGGGGTACGGTGTGAAGGAAAAAGTTAACTTAGGCCTATCTCCCTTGGATCGCCAGAAACAGCGGCTCCACGGCGGCCCAGCTCCACCAAGAACTCGCGGCCCGCGCGATTGATGGGTCCAGTGTTTCGACTGCAATCGAACTCGTGGGAGGCAGGCCGCGTGGAGTACTTGTTGCATTTCCGATCCGCAGCATGTTCCGCAGCCCATCCGGGTACCGATGACGACAGGTGAATATAGGAGGCCGCACATGTGTGGATGGCTGTGAAGTCCCAGGCGATGTACTTGCCTCTGGCCCATGGGACGAGGGTGGGCCCCGTCCGGTCTTTTTCCGTCCGTTCTGATCAGGCCCGGCGGCTCCTTCGAGCTGGGGATATCCGCCTTCGCGAGTGCTCTCCACACTAAGTCGTTGACCGCAAAGTGCCGGGCTGTTATTATTATTATTATTATTATTATTATTATTATTATTATTATTATTATTATTATTATTATTATTATTATTATTATTATCCCCAGGTATATGATCCCTCAGGACTGCAAAATTTAGGGGGCGCATTGTTCTGGAATGGCTGGTCTTCACAGATGGATTGGTTGGTGAGAAAAGTGCTAGAAAAAGCAACTGCGTTGAAGCGCTGGATAGTCACAGACAAGCGCTGAAAGAGAAAAGTTGTCTCTCTGTTATCTCCTGATGTTTGAGCAAGCCGGTAGCCAAGGAGGTTGATCAAAGCAAGACCCTCTTGGTTTATTGGACCCAGCGTTTCAAAGGCCAAGGGCACAAAGCAGTAAGATGGCAAAATGGCAGTGTATTTGGTTGTTTTTCTATCTGCTGCGATCTCCGCAGCAGCACCCGCAACCTCAGCTGATCTGGCCTGCATATATTATTATTATTACTACTATTTTTATTATTATTATTATTATTATTATTTTTTATTTTTTTTTATTTTTTTATATTATTATTATTATTATTTTTACCCGAGGTAGATATAATCCCTCAGGAACACAAAATTAGGTTAGGAGTAAAAAACGTTCTCCGAGAAATCAGGCCTCGTCCCAGTTTACACAGCCATCCGGAAATGTGCCTCTGAATGCAATGGCATTGTGGCGCTGCACACAGATGGAAAGACGTTGGAACAGAAATTTAGTTTCCCGTTGATCTCCAGAGACAACTGAAATGCGACGTCCCAGCTCAGAGAGAAATTCTGCACCCTCAGCGTTTACAGGTCCAAGGGTTTCAAAGGCAACGGGAACAAACATGTGGGTTGCAGGCAACAATGCATATTTGGCAGTCTTATGAACCGCGGCTTGCTCAGCTGCGGAGCCTGCTGAAATTGCAGTCTGTGACAAGTAGGAAGCAGCACAAGTGTGGACCACTGTAGCATCCCAGGTCATGTATTTGCCAGCAGACCAGGGAACAAGTGTAGCACCATCTGGCCGTTTGCCATCGGTCCGCAGAAGACCCGTTGGCTCCTTATTATTATTATTATTATTATTATTATTATTATTATTATTATTATTATTATTATTTATTATTATTATTATTATTATTATTATTATTATTTAAGACAAATTTATTTCTTCATAAAGAATTATCCTGACGGATCATATTTACCTCGGGGCAAAATAATAATTCGAAGTCTAATCATTGTATCTGTGTTACATAGGCCTGCATATAATAGTTCCATTGATGAATCCGGCACGTGTGTTTTATAGTAACATAATATTCTATAAATAACTGGGTTCGACACGAAGAAAGGGATATCAATACAAGATCTGCATTTCATTTGAATTCGTTTTTACCTAAAGGTAAACACGTGCCACCATGTATTACAACATGGGTTGATTGGCGTCCGTTTATGTCGCGCATGCGCAATGACGAGAATTTGGGAGAGGTCAGTGACTGGTGGTGATCGAGAGTGAAGAGGTTCTAGTTGTTATTACAATCCGTGGTTCTTATTGACTTTGAATCAGTATCGTTTAACAATCAATAGATAACTCAAAGACTGTGGTGTGCAGTGTTTGAATTGCGATACGCTAGGTAGCGGTGACAGGCCGGGGGGGAGTCGATGGTGCGAGGTCCGATAGTTTGACAGCTTTAGATAAGTCGGATGACATCTCAGATTAAACTGTGTGTGTAACCAGCGTCTCTGATCCAAGTGCCACTTTAGTAGATTTAGTCGATTACAAATGTCATTGTATGGGCCACAAAGCCGTTTGAATTATCAAGCAGCTAAACAGAAGAAACGTGGAACAATGGTCTACTGCATATAACGGACCAAACCAATAAATGTCGAATGATTTGATTAATTAATATTTTCATCAGGCCTCATTGTATCTGTCATTCACCCTAAAAACGATCAAGTATTTATTAACCCGTTCAAAATCTATCTTAAGAGAATACATAAGTTAAGAAAACAGAGTGTATAGGTCACATTCCCGCATGCTTATCTTCTTGCTTCTTGACAGTCATTCATCGGGCATTGTACAGTAGACCTGTCGTGAAGTCACGCTCAGGTCTTAAGTGATAGGCCTGGAGGTTCAAAGACCAAACTAACATTCTCAACATTAGGCTGGCCTTTGCTGTCAAGCGGGATGCATGGCTACAACTGGACGACGATTTCATATTTATTATTAGGTGGATTTATATAGTGCCACTTCATAACCATCTACCTACTCATATGATGTATCCAAGTTAGAAACCAGTAGTAGTTTGAGCCGACTCCGAATGGCAGTGTAGGTTTGGTGCAGGCGACCTCACTTTCTTGGACTCGGCAACTCAGGCATCCCCCATATAACGCATTGCAGGTATATTAATTCCATAGCTAAATTTGCCAGGGACGCAAGTGTGACAGAAATACGCAATTATCTGTCTGCCTTATCAGGCGTTTGAACCGCTGCATGGGTTCTGCACAATAGCCACTGAACAAACGCGCTTCTTCTCATCATCCCATTTCTTCATTTCTCCATTCCTTCAATCACTCAGTCATTCAGAACATTATTTTGTCTGGATGTTCCCGGTGTAGATCTCTTTCTGCTGATCTCAATATTATTTGTTGGATGTCCTCTAATCGTCTTTCACTCAACTCTTCCAAGACTCAATTGATCTGGCTTGGCACTCGCCAACAGCTAATTAAACTTGATTACGATTTGCTTGCCAAGCAATTCCCTCAGTTTACTTTCTCGACAAATGTCCGTAACCTGGGTGTTACTTTTGACAGTACTCTTTCTTTCTCTGCACATATCTCTAATCTCTCTCGGTCCAGTTTTTATCACTTGCGGCGTCTACGTGCCATTCGACGATCTGTCCCCTCGCCGATTTTTTCTTCCATGGTTCATGCTTTTGTCTGTTCACGCATTGACTACTGTAACTCATTACTTATGGGCGTACCAAAACTCTGTCTGGCTCCACTCCAATCAGTACTTAATGCTGCTGCTCGTTTGATTGCCCGCCTACCTCGTTTCACTCATATTTCGACTTTCATGACTGAAGACCTTCCTTGTCTTCCTCTAACTGCTCGGATTCAGTTTAAAATTGTCTTTCTTACTTGTAAAACGTTTTAGGTCAAGCCCCACGCTACCTCTGTGATCTTATGAGACGGCCTATCTCAGCTACCTCTGGACGTCCTCTCCGCTCTTTTGACCATCATGACCTTCTAGTTCCTCGGTCTCGGACTGCCACAGCACAGCATCGTGCCTATGCCTCTGTTGGACCTTTGCTGTGGAATGACCTCCCTGCTTTAACTCGTGCAGTGATGTTATCTGGGGGCACCACTGTTTCTGCTCGTTCCCTTAAGACTTTTCTTTTTTCGAGGGGCCCTTCGCACTGGAAGCGCCTCTGATTAGGTTGTACTGCGAGAGGCGCTTTATAAGTCCGTAAATAGAATAGAATAGAATAGAATAGAATAGAATAGAATAGAATAGAATAGAATATACGAGTAAAGACTTTGACTTAACTTTGAATTCTTTGAATATTTAGCATTGAGGTGATCGTTACCTGCTGAACCGGAGAATCCCGTCATGTATTCCAGGCGAGCATCCCAGGCGGATCCTGAGCTCTACACAACAAATGACTACCATCGGTCATTTAAATGAGTCTAATATCTGGCACCCCGTCGTTAGCGCGCAGGACAAAAGCGCGCCGTCAAAAGCGCGTACCGTCAATTGCGCGCAAGACAAATGCGCGCCGACAATAGCGCGCATACATCGATACAAAATGAAAATAACTTTTTGTATAATAATTAGTACCGTAAGACAAAACTGTGCAAAACGGAAAAAATGGGAATTAATCATTTTAGCGCTCTAAATTATTCCCCCATTGTAGCATTATTATTTTTCATCAATCCAGCTTCCATTTAAGCAAGAATTCTTTTCATCAATCCAGTTTCTCTTTATGCAAGACTTATTTTCATCAATCCAATTGGCGAAAAATTTAGAACACTAAATTACCTTGATGTGTGTGCTCACTCGAAGATGGATATGAAGTCATATAATTTGTGCAATAATTATTTATTGACAAACGGCATATTAAATTGCCATCTTCGAATGAGACACACATTACTAGTGTGTGTCAATTATTGCTAATTATTACACAAATTTAATCAATCGAGGTGGGAAATGTTTTGACGTTTATCATTCAAAGGAACAGTACAGTCTTTTGGTCTATGCTGCGCGCTTTCGTCGGCGCGCATTTGACGGGCCTATTTTGCAGCGCTCAATTGACGGCGCGCTTTTGACGGCGCGCTTTTGTTCTGCGCGCTAACGACGGGAATATAATAATCTATAAGCCTTTTAATCAATAAATATTCATTAGGTCCGATTATTATTGCCCTGCTTGTGGTTCCATCTCGTTTTCTGCTCCACATATTCTGATTATCTTTCATAAAGACTAAAGAGTGATGTTACTCGTAATTTATGCATCTTATCTTTTTTTACAAAAATCAAATCTCTACTGGAAATAGCGGTTAAGCAAACGGAGATACTTGAACCAAGGTCAGCCAGAAACAAGCATTTTCATAAGACTCCATCTTCTCAAATATGTCATGCTTTTGTATGCAGGCCATCTTAGCTTCAACGGCAGGAGTCATATCGTCTGCTTTTAGTTGCTGTAAATCGTCGATAGGACTTTTCTAACACTGCGATTCAACAAATAACGACCTTTAGAAGAGCTCTTTTCTGACTGTTGTATTGCTGGAGCCATCACAAGGCTTCAAGCATATGCTAGACGTCATGACCAGAAAGTCATTCATCTCTCTGAAGAACTTTCTACCTATAGACGAACGCATGATACAACTATTGGTTTAATGTGCGTTTTGGGGTTTTCTCTCGCTTTCCAGCTGTTCCTCTTATGTCTCAGCACTCGACATAATAGTGTAACCTGCGTTGAGCATCTCGTGGGGTTTAATAAACAAAAGCATATTAATCAATAATAATATGCGAAGAATTCTGCATGAGGAAACTCAAGGGGTCTCACATCCATAGTAGAAGTAGTGGAGGCACTCATTTCCACATCAACCGGTCTCGTTGGACCAGTTACTGTAGTGGACGAATCCCAATTTGGTCACGGGCCAATGCATCGCAGGACCTGTCATCTACATCCCCTAAGTAGACCTAATGCTGCTGATTAGTGACAGAAGAACGTGTATGCAAACAATTATGTCCCTTGTCTTTACGCAGACAATCTGTTCAGCAAGCTCAGACGTGCAAGAGACCAAGCGTACCACCGACGAACGTCATATATACCATCGAGTCATTTGGCAAGAACTGGTCTTCTTCGTGCGAGGTGCAAGGTCTGGGCATCCAACTGTAGCCTATGCTACAGTGTGTAAATTAAGACAAGTATAGCCTACCTCGAACGGTGGCTTAGAGATATAGGCTGGCGTATATGCTCGTTACAGTGCCACCTTTACTGATGCAAATATGGAGAAAGAATGCAAACGCATGCCACTACGACATAGACGATAGTTACTGTAATGATAGCTCAGAGATATATAGAGTTGCGTTTAACGTACGCAGGAACGGGCATCATGTTCCTATTTATATTGAGCCTCTGTTCAGGGTCACATAAAATTGTAGTGCAAAATGTACGGCCCAAGACACCTTGTGGTAAACAAACCGTTTTACCTCTACGATATTTTTCGTTTCTACAGTTTAATGTGATATAATGTATTAAAATTATAAAACAATCTAAATATGGCGTAGTTCAATATCAGCATCAAGAGGCGAATGATACTATGTATGACTGATTCGCTAGACAATGTAATTAAGCTTGAAATAAGAGTATAGAACGGGTGCATTGTAAACTCACCCCGTGGTCATCGGATAGTAGGACAAGGTAGGCGTCTAGAGGTGATCCTCCGTTCAATGCTGGGTTGTCCATTGCTGAACGTAGAGCTGCTATTCTTTCCGTTGTATTGACGCGGTTTGAGGGACGCGACTAAAGAAGACAACACAAAGTAAAAACAGTTATCAAGTGCAAATTAAATACTGTTCCCACAGCCTAACAGACGACTTAGAGGTCAACGCCAATTAGTAGACATAAATGCGTATGGTAGGCCCTATATGGACACAGAAAGACGCGTTGTTTGTCCTTGGACCAAATGCTCTGACCGTTGTTTCTGAATCTTACACACACAAAAGAGAGTATGGACCTAAGAAAGGAATAATATGAGCAACCATTTTACGTTGCCTTTTCTGAGTTCAGCCAGCTATCGCCATATTGCTAATGGTTGCACCTTGCAACTGCGGTTAAGTGATATCCTAATTTGATTAGGAGCGAGTGTCAAATAAAGACAAGGCGTGGGCAGCTGGAAACGACGTCTCACAATAATTAATATCAGTCCAATCGGATAAGTCGAAAGGGGCGCCGTAACAAAAGCGCGCAGAACAAAAGCGCGCAGAAAAAAGCGCGCCGACAAATGCGCGTCGACATAATTATGTGCGCAATGATACCAACCCCGACAAAAACGCGCAACACAAAAGGGCACAGCTATAACATAATAACGTACCGCGTAACTTGAAAGGTAGGCTACTGCAATTATAGACCCATGCAAATCTGCAAGGGAAAAGAAATTAGTGCCCAATTCTTGCCTAAATACAAGTTGGATTGATGAAATTAGTTTTTGTGAAAGTAGAAGTTGGATGGATATAAATAGTGTCTTGTTAAACTAGAAGTTGGATTGATAAAAATAACTTTTTGTGCATGTAAAAGTTGAATTGATCAAAATAATACTTGCGTAGACTCTAAATGGAAGCTGGATCGATGACGGTTGTCATGGACATTGGTATTAAAATGCTATGTATATAAAACGATATTTTAAAATTCGTACATAATAAAGAACGCTAAAACGATCAATTACTTTGACGACTTCGTAACATTTTGTGTGCAGGTTTGAAAACTTCAATTTATAAAATTTTACTTCTACGCGCTTTTGTCGGCGTGCATTTATCCTGCGCTCTTTTGTCGTTGCGCGCATTTGTCGTCGCGCTTTTGTCCTGCGCGCTTTTGACGGGCTACCGTCGAAAGGTTGCCGCCAAATGGCAGTAAGCATAGCAGTGGCTACTGCCATCCTTATATGGTGTACGCTGGAGCGGCGTCTGGTAATATACATAAGTCCAATCGTAAAAGTCAAAAGGTTTCCGCCAAATAGAAGTGAGCGTAGCAGTGGCTGCAGGATCCTAAGATGGCTACTGCCATTTGGATGTGGTGCAAAGCGTTATTAACAAGAGACCACAAAAGTCTAGCATCCTTGTCAATATTGGAATGAATAAACGACGAATGAATCTCTAGAATTTAACAGACAGAATAAACATAAGAAAGAGAGTAGTTTCTTCTGCGAAAAAGTCTTGAACGATCTAAACCAGTAAAAATATTAAGTGACACCTTCGCTAAACCTGGCCTTTTGCCTCGTATTCTTTGGGCGTCCCACCGATTGCAGCGATTGACTGAGACAGGTGAAAATAAGAAGAATGATGTTAGTTATTATTGGTAGGTCTAATACTCACCTCCGGTGTTTCTGGACAGAGTGTTCGGTTGTTTGGATTGATGTCAATGTATTGCCAAGCTGCTGCGCATTCGTCTAAAGCCAAGACTCCTAAAACACAAAGAAAGCGAACTTTGATCCGTCCAATCGTGTCCGAAATGTAGAGCTTATTATTGTAAATTAATGTAGGCCTAGTTGTTAATTTATTAAGAAAACTATGCAGGTGTGCTTCCCAAATGAGCGTTCCGACGAAATAGTTCACTTTTAAGGCGAGATAAAGCATGTTTAATAATTGGAAGACTGCTATAAGAATGTGCATAATCTGGAGTTATGGAGGCACTCAGGACTGAGATGATAACAACCACGTTTTATGATATTTGACAATTTTTCGCTAATATTTAAATTTTAGCGATCGATATGAAGACAATCGGCCAGCCAAAGACTATATTCATGTTCTCAATCGGACTACAGGATAAACCCCTTAAACAATTTTTCCCATGGCTTACTGGAATCCACGGGGCACCTTCGACGTTACACTTAGAATACTCTCCTTATTAGCTTAAAATTAATTCTTATTGTTACTGCATCTTATTTATGAACAATGGCGTAGACCTAGATGGCGCTCTATACAATCAAAAGCCTTCTCAAGAGACTGACTTGAAATTTAATGAATTTTACGCCGTTATCAGGCACCTGGCTCCAAATGAAATCATTATTAAAATGATCGCAATCTGTTGGAGGAGTCTGGTCGACACCCGATGAGTCAGAGAGATCGCTAGAAGTCAGGGATGAGCAAATAAAAAGGATAAGATAGATCGGATGATTTTGGAGCAGCATGAATGACAGAATAACGCCTGCAGTTGTAGGCCTACATCTGCTTTTCTGCTGAAATCATGGCGTATACATTATAATATTTTAACATTTCCAAACCTTACAACGAAATACATAATATTCCAGGTTTTCTTCTGTGCCTTCGAGAAAGATTCGAACCCCAACGTCCTGGGTATTGGTTAGTAGGCCTACATAGCTGAATTGCCATGTAATTTCCAGCTTAACCAAATACCAACTCGTTGTGCTTCGTGACAGCGGCAAGAGAACGTAAACAACTTGTCCAGGGTAGTAATACTGAATCACCCCAAGCAGACTCAAACAAGCTACTATTGTTTGATTATAGGCGACGCTCTCTTCCAAATAGGCCTAGTACCCGATTTCTAACAATAGAATGATTCGTTTGATATAATATGAATCGATCTACTCACCCAGAGCAGCGACTATTAACAGACTGGAGACGATTGACTTCATGTTGTCCACGGATGAAGTTGTCTTCTTCCACCAACAGACTCCGAGATGCCACCGATAAACCGACTTTACCACAAATGCTCAATTTATATAGCGCCCTATTTCGTCTGCTCTGGTTCTCTTTTCGACGGACGATACGATCGAAGTACCATCTACGTACGAACCGACGTCGTTCTGTCTCTGATCGGATTCCGACAACAGCGAATATTATGTCAGTTGTTTATTAGGCAGCGAAGTCTAAGTGGGCTAAGAGCAGAAGAGTAGGCGATGCAGAAAGAGCAACTCAGAATATATATATATATATATATTTATTTATTTATTTATATGTATATGCGATGGAGAAAGAGTAGCGGAGCATATTGCTAGAGAAGGCACTCGATAAGGCTAGAGCAGGTGGTCGGACACACACACGCACAGAGAGAGAGAGAGAGAGAGAGAGAGAGAGAGAGAGAGATGCAGACAGACAGGCAGACAGACAGACAGAGATAGAAAGTGAGAGACAGAGACAGATAAAAGCAGAGAAGGAGATACCGTAATTCTTCGAGTAATCACTCAAATAGATAAGACGACAGCTGCTTTCTGGACGCCGGTGTCTCCAAGGTCATCGACTCGGCTGCCTCCTCCTCCTTCTCCTCCTCCTCCTCCTCCTCTTCCTCCTTTTCCTCCTCCTCCTCCTTCCATCCTCCTCCTCCTCCTCCTCCTCCTCCTCCTCCTCCTCCTCCTCCTCTTCCTCCCTCGCCTGCCTCCAGTTTTGACGGCCGCCAAGACGCATCGTGACGATCTTAAACGTCATTTAGTCGTCGTCGGCTGTGAAGAAGTAGCTCCAGCTGATTGTCATGAAGCGTTGTTTAGTTAACCCGTACTCACCGTTTCCACGAAGTCAGTTTATTTGGGGCGATCGCCCTTATAGGCGCCATTTCACGCATTAAACGATCGACGTTAACGAATACTCTGTTATATATAGGGGCCATGCTTGCTTCAAGCGCGTATCTACATATTGGCCTATATAAATAATATATCTATATTATAAGTCTTAGTCTGTTTACGTTGTCCTTCCGTTTGTTTGTATGTTTGTTTGTATGTATGTCCGTTGTCTAAAGGCTCCGAAACGGAACGCTTTAGCGATTTACAAAATTTTACAAAACATTATTACGCCGCGTCATGGTCAACGCGACTATTTTCAGCTCGCAATTTTATTTAAACGCCGATATATGGACATTTTAAATTTCCAACTGCTTCGACGAGGCTATCTTATAATACCATGGCCATTTGTCCACGTCACGCTGGCTAAATATGCAATCTTAAATTACGTCACGCGGCTAATTATGCAATCTTACGTCACGCAGGCTAACGACAAAACTTCGTCTATTATTTAGCAAATAATACGCCAATTATAATTTAGAGATAACCCGTGCACATGTAGTACGGGGAACAAATAATAGGCCTACGCCTATTTAAGGTAGAGATAACCCGTGTAGTACGGGGAACAAATAATATTGCCTATAATTATAAGGTAGAGATAACCCGTGCAGTACACGGGCAAAGCAACTATGGTCACCTCAAAATATCGTTTCCATTCAGATATATGGGCATTTTTTAAATATTTGAAGCCCATCAGCAAATATAGTAAGTAAGTAGCCTTTATTTGCAGCCGTTAAAAATTACGCCTGGGCAAAACCCGGGCGAACGCCGGGTAAAAAATGCTAGTATATTATATATATATGCCGATAATAAATGGCCTATACATACGGTAGTCATTTATGCATATCATATGTAAAATAATGGTTATATATATATATATATAGTAGAGTGTCTATAAAAACAAACTTATATCAATGGCCAACCTTTACAAAGTTTCTTTCTGATAAAACCTATCAAGTTACAGCTAGATTGAACATGAATATAATCCTCCAGACCTTTACTAAGTTTGAATAAAATTGTATCCGTTTAGAATCTATAATAATGATATAATGCATAGGATTTATTTGCCAGGTGAGAATGTAACCAGTAGAATAATAAATGCTTTAACACACAGCCTCAGTATATAAAAACATACTAAGTTGTTACTCGTGCAGAAATTTAAAAAATTCTTTTAGTGCTACGAAATAAAAAAGTCATAATTTTGTATTATTTTGTTCAAATAGTAAAAAGTTCCGCTCGGCTACATGCATTTGGTAAACATTGTTCTATGTTCCTCAACGATCTGCAATAGAAACAGCTTTTGCATCTCATCTTTGGTTGTTGTTTTCGTTCAGTACAGTCACTAGCCTAACGGAGGAAAAATTGTTCATTAATTCGTAAGGCATTAATGTGTGAATTATTTCGAGGAAGGCCAAAATTTTACTCGTTAAATCTAAACTGTTTTAAAGTAGTTTTGTTAATCTTTAGTTAGGGCCTATATTTACTTGTGCTGCTGCTGTGCATGCTTGGCTTTACAATCTGCTCCTGTTATAGTTTACCATTTGACATGTTGTGTTCTAAGGCAGATAGGCCCTAAAGTCCTCTTTGCTGCTATCCTCAATGACTCCGGACATGTCCTCCATCATCTACTCCCGCCAGAACGGGTAACCGGATAATACTTTAGGCCTCGTTCACATAATCTTGAGATACCGCGCTGTGATTCGTTGTCTGGAAAGGAATTTATCACTAGGATGCTGTATCTATAGATGACTTTTTGTCTCTAACATTTCAGCCTTTTTACTCAATTTTTCATTTAAATTACATCTTTACTTATTAATTAATCGTATCGTATATGCGAATTTGTAACGCGCCTCTTGCAGTACTGGCTATTCAGTTTTACGCTGTAGGCTATGTCCCATTGTGGGTTTGCAAGTGGAGTAATAAAGAATATACTTAGGCCTACTTACTTACTTTTATTTCAAGATGTAGGCTATACATGTAGGCCCTAATCGTTGTTATTAAACAATCATTAGCATAGCCTATAGGCTATAGCCTATAGGCTAATGTAGCCTAATATTTATTCGTTTATTGAGAAAAACAATCTCACAAAAACGCAGAAATGCTAACATGAGTGATAATGGATAATTAAAGTTCATTAGAAGATTTTAGAATAAACTAGTAAATATTTTTATATAATGATCTGGGAATAAATTGAGTTGTCCTTGGGTGGGAGAGTGTGGTTGTGTGCTATAGGTCTTAATTGGTGAGAGGAGACGGGTCGGAGTGGAAGTAGGAGTTGGTGAAGTACATGCTTGGGGTTGTGTAAAAGGAGAAAAGGAGTTGGAAAGGAGTTGGAAAGGATTGCTCTAGGTAACCTAGGCGTTTGGCTCTTTTTAGGAGGTTTCCAGGCGCTCTTTATCGGAAGCCAGGGTAAGACTACACCAGGATGGGGAGGCATATAGAAGTTTAGCAACGGTAGTGGCTTTGGTTACATTATGGATGGATGAGGAAGGAAGGCCATGGGTTTTGAATTTTCTGATAGCATAAAAAGAGGAAGAGCAAGTTGCTTGTCAAATGCAAATAAAGGCTACTTACTTACTTATACGCAAAGATTTAAATTCATTCCATGGGTCTATAATAGTCTATAGTTCGATACCAATAATTGTAGTCAGAAATCCAAATTCAACTCTTAATTTCACCTTCATAGGCTACATGTAGACCCCCTCTAAGTGTAATTAATTCGCTGAATGTAAATTGTATGGCTGCGTCAACACATTACGTCATCGGCTGACGTCAAACGCACACAACTAACGTCTTAAATCAATTTTATTGGTGTATTTGAAACGTCCATTAGTAAATACGCATGTTTACATATTCAGCATTTTTGGATATTTCAGTTGCGTGTAACGTGAGTGACTTTAGAACTTTAGAAATAACCCGTTCAATAACATTGAGTTACTGATAACTGAACTCGAGACTTGAGATTATCTGCTTCAGCCAGTTTTCATCTCTTCATACAGTAGGATGATTTTCGTTACAGTTACAGTAGCCTAACTATGATGCTGTTTATAGTCTGAACAAACTCTATGGTTTTTATGCTGTAAAAATCACAACAAACTGTCTACAGACCCGTTTTATCGCCAAGATTATGCCTATCAAGTATTTCGTCGGTTCTGAGGCAGAACGGCAACTTCAGTTCGAAAAGGTAGAGGAAGGCGAGGGTGTTGGACGAGGAGGAGGAGGAGGAGGAGGAGGAGGAGGAGGAGGAGGAGGAGGAGGAGGAGGAGGAGGAGGAGGAGGAGGAGGAGGAGGAGAGGCATGGAATGGAGATGGAGGAGGAGAATGGCCGGCGCAGTTCCACATTGAAGTGGAGACCAATGCAGCAGTGAACCGATCGTCCAGCAGGGTCTCCATGTTTAGACGGAGACCAGGTGGAGGAATCGACCTTCAGAAGAAGCCTTCAGATTCCCCGGTGATGATCTCTCCGATCAGCTTTGTCTCCACCGAAGTCTCATCGTCCACTGTTCTTGTCCAAGTTCCATCCAAGGGTTTAAACAATCTGAAGATGGATCCAAAAAATACTCTGATATCAGAAGAAATGAAGTCACGTGGTCCTTCCGCATACAATGCTCATCCTTTTCCAGGTCATCGTAGGTCATCGCGTCACCGGTCAAGTACGTTGAGTGGGATCGGTACCAGACACGATGGCTGGGGACATACGTCGGAGGACCAGGCGAAGAGACTCACTTCAACACAGTCTATACAGTCGCCTGCATCGGTCGTTGAGGCATTTCTACCCACAGCTGTAAATCTCACTCCTTCCTTCGACTCTGGCAAAGGAGATAAATTGAGCGAAATCTCTCATTCGAAAGACTTTCACACGGAAAAGGTTATCCCAGAGCGTCCAACACGAAACACCACCCGACCACATTCGAACTGTGATAATTCGGACTATTGTATAGGCTACGACCGTCTGGCTCCCTCAACCTGTTCCACTAAAGTTAGTCATTCATCGGACTCAAATGCATTTCGCCAGTTGCAGACCGATTGCCTTTCGCACAGATCACGCAACAGTTGCCCGAAGCTGCAAGTAACTTCTACCAGCGCACGACATGGCAATGCGTCTCCATCAATGCATAGCGATCAGGACTGTAGAAAAACCTCAAATTCCCTGGCACATTTACCGGTAAGTCAATGGAAGGGAAAACGCAGTCCGATATCCATACGTCCGACAATTCCTCAAGACTTACAAACCGTCAAAGGAAAACATTTTGAAATGAGGCGACCTTCTCCAAATGCAGCATCTTCAAAATGCACGTACAGGGCTTCTAGTTTAACAGATAATACCCGGAGTTGTAGAACAAGCCCGGATTATCACATCGAACTTCGTTCTCCCCACTTCAGTAACAACCACAGACCTCAGAAGCTAGATGGGCCCAACGAATTGGTGGATATTAGTTTGGTTGAAAGGCGTGATCCAAATCTCAGCCGAGCAGACTCGATGAGTCGCTTTGGAAAAACTTCATCGCAGACGAATGAAGATCATCTGGTCGCAGACTCAACACTTTGTTCAGACCGATCAGATGACGGTAAAGTGCTGCCAGCGACCAATTACGCGGCCTCTACAAGAACAATCGACAAAGACAATTCCGCGAAAGAACTGCTTCTCAATAAACTCTCAGCTAACTACGAATATAAAAACATGCGCAGTCTTTCAGGCAGTCCCTCGAATGACAACCGTTCCTATTTTAGTACCACTCAAAGAAACAGCAGTTTGCATTCAAACGTCAATCAAAATCGGTTTCGCACGGATGTCTGGGATACTCATCGAAAAACGTTTTCCCCTTCTAAAGACAGGAAAATTGACCGGCAGGTTTCAAGCACAGAACAAACGTCATTTAAGTCAGATAACAATCGGACAATTCACACGAAGGATCGGCCTCTGACCTCAAACGAATATCGTGTTTCGACAGAAAACCCTCTGTCATATCGCATCGGTCTTTTGAAGTCGCAGAAAGCCACAATTCCATCCACCACGTCTTTAACGTTCATCGACGCCGACCATCAAATCCAGCAGCAGCAGCAGCAGCGGCAGCAGCAGAGGCAGCAGCGAAGTCCTGCGGCTGCAGCTGGCAACGCCTCCTCTCAGCTGGGACCATCGTTGACTGCCACCGTACAGAACACTGTGGACCAGAGCACATCTGGAATAGTAACGACGCTTCCTTTGACCTCAGTCAATCGGTCTTCAGTGAGAGGCATTTCCAGCACGAAGGGACCTGGAAAACAATACAGACCGAAGTCCTCCTATATTGCTGACTTCATAAAATTCATACCGGTTCTGCTGCCAGTTCCCATCGAAATCCCTAGAATTCTACACAATCGCAAAGATGCGAGTGAATGGCAGAGGGTGCAGAAAGCCTTTGCCAAAGACCAGCTCGGCAATGTAACGAAGAGTCAGTCAATGGACTCTATTCAGACGCTTTCTTCTGCCGGAAATTGTCACAAAATACAGAAGCCGCTCGATCACGATATCACTTCTGTGTTCAGCACCGATTCTGTCACGTTGAAAGAACCAAAATATCGAAAAGACACAATGCTGAGGTTTCCTGATGACAGGGGTCTACCCTGGGGCGTTAAGTGTCAGGGCGTAGGCCGAGTGCAGGTCGCAGAAAAACGAGATCATCCGCTCGAATCAACGCTTAGATTTTCTAAGTCTGTCAATGAAGACTATTGTCGTTTGGCCAGTCAAAAGCAGCCAGACTTTAAGGCCGTCATATACTTGGAGCGTCCGGACAATTATAATCAACCACTTTACCTCATGAAAACCGAACTAGCATTGTCAGCTCTCATTCACTTCTTCTATCCATGCAGTTCGGCTAACGTCTTCTGGACCGCAGACATTCAAAAGCAGCTGTCAACCATTCTCAACGACAGGTCAAACCAAATTCACATTAAGAACAAATTCAGCAGGATCAGCAGTTCCTGGAAAACGGACCAAATGTCTACGAATTCAGTGAGGAACCGGTCTCAACCAGTTAGAACCGGAATTACCAATCAGTTTTCTCGAGACCGATCTGCGCTGGGTGAGCAGCGAACGAGTGACGTCGACTGTAAGTGCATTCTCTTGTTGTCTTCTGACGCAGGTCGATTGTTACGTCATAAGCAGACGTCTCTGCTGCCTCACTTAGCAACGGCCCTGGCAACCGACGTCAAGGATGTCGTCGTCATAGTTAAGGTTTCAGAGAAACAGAATTAAATGGTGACATGAACTTAAAAGATGAAAGTCTAGACCTTAGAAGAACTTCGTCAAAATGACATGGCTTTAATGCAATAGAAAAAGCTCTATTACGTCTCTTCTTCTTAAGCTCTAGGACTTATTTTCCGTGATGTAGATGTGTTTCACTGTTTACATGGCTTTCATTGTTTTTGCTATTTTTATCTCGTGTCACTAAGTTGTAAGTAGTCACCTATTAAGTAGTCTTTTGCTTCTAAAGTTCATTGACCGCCAGAAGAATATGCGTTATGCGAAGAACAAGTCCAATCACTGCAAGCGCTGTTAGAAGGCGCTACACATGCATAATACATGCATAATTTGTATGCACATACAAACATGCATACAATCATATTATGTTAACCTATCGTACGACACTTCAACTCACTTGACAACTCACTTGACCTCATCTCACTGACCCGCTTCTGAGTGGTTCTATATATCAACTGATGGCCATCTGAAGTTGAGTATTATGACAAAACTTAATGCTTTTATTAGCTGAATATCTAGGTTAAAAGGAAAGATAAGAAAACTGATCTTTGGATATTGTCACTGTCCAATGACAATCTTGAAGAGGCCTCTAACGACGAAATTAATTAGGCTTAAGTAGGCCTATAACTAATGAGCCATTGTCAGAATTGTCAATGTATCTGCTAAAAATCAGCAATTTATCAGATAGCAATTTCTAATGGTCTGTTCAAAGTCTATGAATCAAGTTCGAAGTTATCTAACTTCTGTTCAAATGCTGGTTTAAAATGCTCTTGTCAGGGCCATAATAAATGCCCTCAAATATGCTCAGCACATGGCGCCTTTTTTTACATTTGTTGCACTGGATGCCCTCTGAGCACAAAATCTATTTCAAACTCTAGTCCAGGCAATCTAACTCAAATATACCTTAAACCTGGGCAAAATTGCTTCAGAAGCTTTCTAAACGGTTTCCTGCTCAGTTTCCAATGCTGAATAACATATCCAAAATCCACCAAAATCCCACCCAAATGCATTATAACCAAGATGGCGGCCAAAATGGCCGCCATCACAGGAAACAGTATATATCAGGTTATTGGTAAGCTAAAATAATAAATGAAGTGTCAAATTTAATACTATCAAGGTCAAGGAATCGATTTATCGTAGTGGCAATAGTGTGGGAATGCTACTATCCTATATGGCGTCCAATATGGCCGCGAAAACAGAAAAATGTATATATCAGGTCAGAGGTAAGCTACAATAACAAATGAAGTGTTAAATTGAATATTTTTAAGGCCAAGGAATCGATTTATCGTAGTGGCAATAGTGTGGAAATGTTACTATCCAAGATGGCGGCCAATATGGCCGCCAAACCCAGCAACACTTATACATATATCGGGTTAGAGGTAAGCTACAATAACAAATGAAGTGTTGAATTTAATATTTTCAAGGACAACGAATCGATTTATCGTAGTGGCAATAGTGTGGGAATGTTGCAATCCAAGATGGCAGCCAATATGACCGCCAACACACAAAAATAGGTATATCTCCGATCATAGAGAGTGGGCAGAGAAGCCTTTAGAGCTGCTCTGCGGGACCATCATCTTCTCGACGACACTGAGGAAAACTCTATGCGAACTGTCCCTGCGCTGTTTGACTGCTACAAGGCTGTGATGACTGAGCTACTAGATACATTCCTCCCAGCCCGCTAAGTCAGGACGCGTTACAGAACCCCTCTTGCCGTGGTTTAATGCTGTGTCCATGTTCTATTGATCCAATCGCTGCTAGCCTTGCTCCATTGCCCTTGCTCCGTGCTAGGACTTGCTCCATTGCCCTTGCTCCGTGCTAGGACTTGCTCCATTGCCCTTGCTCCGTGCTAGGACTTGCTCCATTGCCCTTGCTCCGTGCTAGGACTTGCTCCATTGCCCTTGCTCCGTGTTAGGCCTTGCTCCTCTAGCCTTACTCCGTGCTAGGCCTTGCTCCTCTAGCCTTACTCCGTGCTAGGCCTTGCTCTATAGCCCTTGCTCCGCTGCTCTTGCTCCATGCTAGCCCTTGCTCCTTGAGCCTTGCTCCTTGAGCCTTGCTCCGTGCTGGGCCTTGCTCACTGAGCCTTGCTCCGTCCTGAGCATTGCTCCCTGGGCCTTGCTCCGTGCTGGGCCTTGCTCCCTGAGCAATTGTCCGTCCTGGGCCTTGCACCTTTGGCCTTGCACCCTGGGTCTTGCTCCGCGCTGGGCCTTGCTCCTCGGGCCTTGCTCCGTGCCTGGCCGGGCTTGCCTGCTTGGAGGGGTATAAATACAGGGGAGCTATAGTGTGCATGCAGAACTCCGCCACTACCCTACCTGTGGTAGTGCCAGTCCCAAGCCTGGAGAAAGGATGAGGGCGACACTAATCACCTTCGTTATGACACAGTGTCGTTAAGGGGCCGTCCATAAAGTACGTCACGCTCCAGGGGAGGGGGTTTAAGAAAGTGTGACAGTTTGTGACAGGGGGGGGGTCAGGCCATGTGTGACGTCACACATTTATTTTTTTTTTATTTTATTTATAATTTATTTTTATTTTTTTATTAGAATTTCATAGCTTTAAAAATAATTTTCAAAAATTTTCTGAAACATTTTAATTAGTTTTATGTCAAAATAGCATGAAATGCATATCTCCTGAATGTGTTTTTCACGATTCCTCTCGCTAGGAGCGCTAGTAATAATGCTGTTGCGAAGCCTTGTTTATGTATTAGCCAAATTGTTTTGTTTCCTTTTTATTATTTAATCACTGTTCGAAAGTGTGACGTACTTTAGGGGGGTCCGAGTTTTGTGACAGTTTGTGACAGGGGGAGGGGGGTAAAATGGTCAAAAATAGCGTGACGTACTTTATGGACGGCCCCTAAACAGCAACCAAGTGTGCTTGCAGTGCGCTTGTGATTGTCGGGAGTTGTGATTGTTGAGTTGTTGATGTCGTCGTCGTCGAAGAGATGTTGCGTTGGTCTTGACTGTTGTGATGGTGTGTCAGCTTACGTTGCTGTGGACGTCTTTGAAGAATATATCGTGTCGAAAACCTAGAACGTGTGGTTGATCGACTTTTTGATGGGTAAATGTGAATTTAGAACGGATCCGAAGAACGAGTAGGAGGAAAAGCGTAGCCTATTGCAGTTCTTGGTGTCACCATTCGGGTGAATGTGTCCGGACAGCGAATCAGCTGGTGCTCATGAATAAGAACCCTTTGCGCTGCGCTTGGCTTTCGAAGGCCGCTTTATAAGTTTGGAGTTTTTACTGTAGATCCAATATGGAAAAGAGAGGTTGTCCTGTGACCAATGTAGAATAAATTGGTGAGGAATTGTGCTGTTGTAATACCAAATAGGTCGAGGTTACAATGTTTGGCTTTTAAAGTTATGTAGGCGTGGAGGGGTGGCAACTGGCAACTGATATAGAAGGCGTCATTATATCGTGTGCATAAGAAGACAAGAATTAATTATTGACAGATGCATTGATGATGTGAGGTGGCTTAAGATGGAGTGTATACGGTCAACAGGCTGGGTCCGCTGGGACATAAGAAGAACAAGGTCGTATGATGACGGCAAATATCATGCGATAGAGTTGTTAGAAGGTGAAAGAAAGATATAATGTGGAATAATCTCAACAAAAAGAGAACAAAGTAACGAAGTGACCGTCAGAGGAATCACCGAAAGTTTTGCCATATCGCTGAATTCGAACATATAATTACACAATACAAAATACAATACAAATGAAAATTTATAGCGCGCTTTAACAAGACAAGTCTTGCACGAGAGCGCGTTTCGCTACATTCCTAGTCATAGTGCAAGGTAAACAGATAAGTTTTTAATTTTGTTTTAAACTGTGCAACAGATATGCACTGTCGAACTGAAGGTGGAAGACGGTTCCATTCAAAGGGTCCTGAGATAGAGAAAGCACGGTTTCCAAACTTCCGGTTTGTGCGAAGTACGGTGAAATCCCCTCTCGTCGACGATCGAAGTCCTCTAGTATTGAAAAGTGAACATGGCGTGACCATGGATGCCATGTATGAGGGAGAGGTTCCAGAGTGAATGTGATACATGAGGAGGCAGATTTTGAAGGCGATACGGGCGCTGATGGGAAGCCAGTGAAGTTGTTGCAGTGTAGACGTGATGTGATCTCTTGGACCAAGATCTTTTATTAGGCGAGCGGCGGTGTGTAGAACTGAGGTTAAGGGTTGCAGTGTCGATGAAGGAAGACCGGATAGGACAGAGTTGCAGTAGTCGAGGCGAGAGATGACGAGAGCTTGGACGAGGATACACCGTCTGGAACTATCGTCGAATTCTGCTTAAGGATCTGAAGAAGGGTCTTGCAAAAAGAACTGATTTAAGTAACGGAAGTTATCGAAGATCACCAGAAAAACTACCAGGTATGGCACCACCGGAGAGTGATTGTTGAATGGTTGCGCAACCCATCACGAGAACTGCAGGACTTCGTTTGCACAAATTTCCATCGCAGCTGCCCGTTCTCAAGACAATAGTAGGCTAAGCCTATCAAAATTTGGATGGTTGCTTAAGTCTGTGTACGATGATTACGTTCTAAATGGAACATAATCATGATCTAGTCGTCCATTAAGAACATCCGCAGAGGAGAAGGGAGGGGTCACCAAATGCCCACAAGTGGGAGCTATAGCTCACCTGTTTACGCACTGTTGTTATGCCGTGAAGACCGTAAGTAGCTTAATAGCCTATGAAGCTTTAACAGTCAGCAAGTCTTTTCGGCTGTAGTCCCGGCGTCCCGCTGACACAGTAACAAACACTGCTGAGCGAGGCTTGTATGGCCATTCTAAAGCTATAATATGTTAACTTTTCCGTGATAGACAAGTAAGCATGATGAACATGTAGCATCAGTATAAATATAAATTTATATAGTAGGCCACCTTTCAAAACTGCTGAAGCTCATAAAACAACAGCATAATGATAATGATACTGATATGGAGTATAAAATTATACGCCAAAATCCTACGTTCGTCTACATAGGCGTGTTCTCACAAGAGTAGAAACTAGGAAAGAGCAGGAGAGGAGAAGAGTTAATTTACAGAAATTATGCCAAATAAATTACTTATCTTGTGTAGGCTACTAAGATGCCATCACAAACATCAATGTAGACAGATGTTAGACTTCAATGTAGCTGCACTTGATAGCTTGGCGACTTTTCTTTACTTTGCCTCAGGTTCATGCTTCGGATTGGCTCCGATGCTAAGATCCTTTACAAGGCTTTTGCCATGCAGTTAGAGAATCATGATTTGTTCCAGTAGGTTATGGCTATTGCAACACAAGTCCATTCTAAACAACATATGAATGAACCGTTGATTGTATATTTCCCGATACATCGGTTTGAGGAATAGCGATTGAGCTGAAGAGTTTAGAAATTCTGTCATTAGATCTACATTGTAGCATAACTCTTCGAATACTTGTCAGCAATGCATGGCCAACATTTTTCGTGATAAAAAGAGGAAAATGGCAATGGATCCAAGCTCCAAAGTTGATCACCTACTGTTCTGGTAATTTAAGGGGTGTATGCTTCATACAGTCAGCTTAAGGGATGGCTGTTTTCTAAATGAAACCCATATGGACTCTATATTGGTCCCATATGGGAATATGGGTCCCATATTGGAACATTTGAGCTCCATACGACCATGCTGGCATGGTTAGCCATGCAATATCAACAGGGATCCAAGGATCAGCCTAGGATTCTGCCAGAGTGCTGATGTTGGGAAAGCAGATGGAGTAGGACAAAGCCAAATGTGCGGACACATGCGGAAGAGAGAGAGACGACCAAAAGATGCTACTTCTGCCTTGGATATAATTTATGCATTATGATGATACAGAGCTTGATAGGGAACCCGGTTACATGAGAAATGAGCCAAAGTCAACTTTTAAAACTTTCTCATTCCCAATAATTCAAACACAAAGGCTACCATATTTCTACCGATTTCTCCAAAACATGTGGTTATACAATCTCAAAGTTCCCCTGAATATTTTATAATGCTAACGTGTTTTGAATGAGTCAAGAATATAGCACCTCTGTATAGTCAGCAATGCAAGAGGCATCTTAGAAATTCTTAAATACAATATAATACAATACAACAGAAAAGCATCCAAAATATAAGCTTATATGTGTTTCTTGCAATCTTGAAGCTCCTTGAATATTTTATAACTTGTCTTGAATGAACCAAGAATATAGCATCCAAAATATACATGTATTTCTTGTAATCTCAAGTTCCTTGAATGTTTTATAATTTCAACATTTTTGACTATGCCAGGAATATAGCATCCAAAATGTCTATACGGTATATTTCTTGCAATCTTGAAGCTCTTTGAATAATTACAATTTGACACACTTTTTAACCACTGCGAGTACACAGTCAGTCCATGTTTTGACCCAGGTAAACTGGTCCATTAACTCTAATGGGCTTTGTCTATGTTGTCCGATGACCCCTTCAGCAACATGCATAAGGCTGCTTCTGTTGCAAACAGAGTCCAATTTAATACCTGTATCTGTGTTGGAGCGGAGAATCTTGCCCTGTATTGGACCTATGTCCATGATGTTGTCCAAAAACCCATGACAATATGCACCATACCTGATGAAACTCGCCTTTGCCCATGAAATTGGCCCATGCCCATTACGATTTATCACTTCATGTCTCATGACCTAAATGGCAGAAAACGAAACAGAAAACCTGAGCTCTGCTGCGCTTTACGGTAAAAGGAAAAAGCTGTCTGAAATTGGCAGAAACGAACTCCAGTTGAACAATAGAAACTTCAGACCATAAATAAATAAACAGCATGTGAGCAAAATAAGAAATCAGACAGACTTTGTCAAGCACACACACATATAATGAACACAAAAATACTGCAAAACATTCTCTTGCTACAAAGGCACTGTATTAAAACACAACAGCTAAAATTAAACTCACATTTATCTCCATTCTATAGTCTGCCAACCTTTGAGTCGTAAAAATCAGCTGAAAAAAGACATCTGATTAACAACAATAATGTTAATGTAACATTTAATGAAATGATAAATAAGTAACAAACTGCTTAGGAAACAACCTCGACCCTCACTGTTGGAGGAATTGAGCTAACAAATCGTATCTCAGCTTCTTTGGCCAAAGCTGTTCTGCTGCTCCTGTTGTCTAATGATGGGCCTATTGTTAAGGGTTTTTGGTTGTGAATGGGGCACCTTGGTCGAGAATGGGCTACTGAGCTAATAAACTGTCATATAGCTGTAGTCAAAAATATGTTGACAGAACAGAATTACCGATAAGTCAAAGAAATAAAACATACATAATGCAATGCACGCCATGTGCTAAGTGAAATTACCCACTCTTATTACAAAAGCCAGAAGCTGATACACATGTTGAACTCAGCAGTCCCAGCACCATTACAGTCTAAAACACAGCAGTATGAAAAAATTCAAGTTTACAACTTTGACAATTAAAATTTCCAAGTTTACAACTTCGACAATTAATATTCGCAGTTTACAACTTTAACATTAACACTTTTCAACAGAGAAACTGCACAGGAGTTCTTCAAAACTGACAAAACAGAATCACAATCAACAGGAATAGTTTTCAAACAGAGGCAAAGAAAAAGTCAAAAAGGAGGTTGCTAGGCAACGAATTCCAGAACAGCCAGTCAACCACCATTCACCTATTGGGCATGGTGGGTACATCATTGTCTTACATGCAAGTAACCTATGCAAAATGGAATGGAAGTGAAAGGCAAACCTGTTGGAATGTTTGTCCAATTATGAAATTACACACAAAAAACGTCCGTCATACAATTTTAGTTGATTGTCAAAGTCAACGCAGAACAAAAATCACTTTCCTTCACAACAAACAATGCACTGAATAGCAATTTCTTACAATCCGACCAAAAGTGGATTTCAAATTGCATTCTTTTCCAGCCAAATACTGGTAGCTACAGATTAAACCTGAGAAAGATGAATACCAGGTAGTAAAGTTTAGGTGTTTAAGAAAGATGCAGCTATACAGTTCTAACTGGAAGAAGAGAAACATTGTTATGTACTCTTCCAAACAGCCATTGACTATCAACAGCTGAAGATCCAACAAACTTCACTCTGGCCATAAAGACAAAAAGGTCAGCCCAGGGAGCTATTATTCTAAATCCTACTGGATAAATACATCTCTTTGGAAACCCACAACGCAAATTACGACAATGTTCAGTTGAACACAAAATTAAAATTTGGTGTAAAGTATATCCCTAATACGTTCAGAAGTCATGGAAGCCCAATGCAGCCACAACACTTCACAACCTGACAAAATGAAGTAGGCAAGTAAGTATGCATTGGGACACTTAATACAGCGCAACGCAAGTACCTCTCAAAAGCATTGTAAGACAGTGTTAGAGCACAACAGCTGTGACACAACAATGCACCATTTACAAAACCACATTTACAGTTTTCACGTTGACAACTTTGACAATAACACTTTTAAAGTTCAAAACTTCCACATTTACAACATCCAAGTTTATCAAATTAGCAAGCGCAAAACCAATTATGACAATTAAACCGTAAATACTAAATAGCGTCTTAACAGCTGATACCTAAAAAGAAAGAATCAAAATTATCTTCCCTAGAAAGAAGACATAAGAATTTCGGATTTTAATAAAAATATTACTCATAAAGCATTTGTAAAGTAAATCTGATGAATAGTTACAGTTACAGTTGTTCTGAAGCATCATTGTACCACTTAACTTTGATCGTGCAGCTGTCCAGTTATGAACTGAGAACTTCATGTTTATAGCAAATAAGTGGTACTCTCACAAGAAAACCTTGATTGCTAAACAATGAATCTCTTACAATTTATTCAGATAATTAAATGGCAAAGCCAACTCCCAATGCCAGACAGCTAGAAACTTCAGAATCATAAAAGCATATATTAAGATATTGATGAAACATGTTTTTAATTTGTTTCAATTTTACCAAAATCCTTCAAAACATTGCAATTTAATTTGAATGTATAAAAGAAATGACAACCAATAAATTTAGCAATCTAACCAAACTAAATTAAATAAATTACAATTCAATGAAGATATATGAGAAATCACAATTTTATGAATACATATAATTTCACATTTTAACACGCGAAAGAAATTATAAATCCACCAACTGAAACATGACTAGAACAACAAGCAAGATAGATGTTAAATTGTACTATGGCAACCACATACTGGAATTCTTTGAACATCAAAATACATTCTACATCAATAACACAACAACTGTGAGTTGGGGCGACTTTTCATTTGTGTCAAACCCATCACTTCAGTTTCACTTCAAATTCTGGATGCATTGCAATCTACCAACTTTATGATCAAAATATACTGACCAATATTAAATTTTATAAAAATCTAACCAGTACCATATTGAATGACTTGCAGACTGACAAATGCAGACCAAATAATTTGCTCTTAATTTGCTCAATCTTCTAAATTTAGCCTTTGTTCAGCAAAACTCACCCATAAATCATAAAACTGATACGATTTGATCAGCATAGAATCTGTTATAGAACAACTATTAAGTACTAAGCTCCAGAATCACACTCTCAGCTGGCAAATAATAAAAACAGTATTCACTAGAGAAGCACCCGTATTTGTGCTTTTCATAATAGCATCTCATTTTGAAGGCCACCAACCAATAATACAAAAGAACTGAAAAGCACTTCCAGCATGACATAACACAAGGCACCAGTGAAGACAAATCAATGCAAAACCACGTTAAACTCATAAATAAGTCATTCAAAAATCAAAATAATCAAGAGAACAGAAAGCAAGTTGAAAAATATAAACCCTGATTTGAATGATATCAGATGTTAGCCATTCGTATGCCATACACCTCTATGTCCACTCCTTTGTCATACACCTCTATATCAAAAACAGTCATCAGAAGGATATTTTGGTTTGAGCACAAAATATGGTCAATACAATTCAACATCTGGAACACCTAACTTGTGGGTCACATGCTCAACAACTAATTGTCCTTATAACTTAATGTTACTGAGATTCCAGTTTAAAAATGCAGACGTGAATAGCAAGCACATTAGCAATCCTTCCAACCAAAAACCTCACAGTTGCAATCAAGTTACATAGGAATTGGTTAGACTACGACAACGGCTTCATTCTGAAATCATATTACAATTCAAGTGTAAGCTTACGTGGGAATGAGGTGAGGCTCTAAGTTTAACTACTGATGAACACCCATTTCTAAAACTGATGTTTGAAAAGTTTTAAAAACATTGTAACATTACAAAGAAGAGACATTTTGTAATAAGTTGTCTGTAATATGTTATCATCATAAAAATACATTTCTACATATCACACTTGAAGCAAAATGCATCTAGTCAATCTCCAATAATACTGTTTGTGATAATCACTAAACCCAAATCACTTACGGATCAAATCAACTGTCGTGGAAACAAATTACATTGGCAAGCTCAATCCAGGCATAAAAAATCACCAGAATGGCTCAACAAATTGTCATGTGGAAGCTGCTTAAAACTTAACAAACTTAACGAGCAAATAAAAAAAATAGGTCATTGAAAAAGGATGTCCTCAAAAAATGACCTTAAAAGTGTTTGAGTTAACTTATTTGAGGCGAAAGGTTTCTCTAATGGAGCAATAAATCTGATAAAGATTTAACTGAAGAATGGTTTGCATTCTGTGTGTATGAACGAATAGTTAGACTTCATCTCGACGCAGTTTAAATATTTTAAATATTACTACAGTTGTTTACATGCAAAAGTTGACAGTTTAATTGTGTACTTTATGAGCAAACCACGACACAAGAAAGCATCGTCTCTACGTGGAAGTTGGTCTTGCTTTTTCACTCATTAGAAGACAAACTTTCCAAGAAGAAGGCCAAACACAATCGCAACAACTGCCACGAAACCAACCGAGTAGAGGCTGATGGCACTCGACGACTCTGTAGATCGATTAACCGAGATGTAATTGGAAGTGCTTGAACCCATCATCATCTTCCGAAGTCTCTGAGTCTCTTGCTGCCAACAGAGAAGAAGAAACGCCTTTTCTTACATCATTTCAATCAGAAATCCGCCACCTCTCACCGTCCGCTTCGCTCACTTGATCGCCTTGTCCTTCTTGTCCCACAAGCAAGGACTGCTATGACTAAATCTTGAGCTTTTGCCTTCATTGGCCCTTCACTATGGAACTAACTCCCTTCCTCAACTTGTTCTTTGATATTATCTGGTGGTCCAGGTGCTTCCTTTCACTGTTTTAAGACCACTCTTTTCGCTCGGAGTCTTCGCACTGGGAGCGCCTCTGATTGGGGTTCACTGTGAGGCACTTTATAAATTTATAAATACAATACAATACAATACACGTCAACCTAAAACATTATCAGGATTCTGTAGATTTTTATATTGAGCTCTTTAAAGTTACATTTTGGCCTTCAGTTGAAATTCTCTTGATTAAATTTTTCCAAAAGCATATGAACTGGAACACAAGTTCTCACTTATTTCCAAAGGCACACTAATATATTTGAGTCCTTGTACTCACAGAGTACATTTGCCAGCTACATCAAGCACCAATTTATAACAAAGTTCTATTACAAAAAGTTATTCCAATAAGGTTGTTCCCTATACTGATTTAAATTTACACTCATATAGTGGACTATGTCATAATTATACCACCAAATATACACATGACAAAAGAAACATCACTAAAGCACACAGCGAAATGAAACAGATAACACCACAGACAAAACCACACATAACACCATAGATAATACTACAGATAGCACCACAGATAACACCATAGAATGCAGGCACGTAGCAAGACTTAAATTCAAGAGGAGGCAACTTCACAGACCATTGGCAAAGTCCTGATCATTGGGCTCATTAGTCAATCGAAGTTCCAGTATATAAAAAAAGCAAGAGGAGGCAACTGCCTCCTCGTGCCTCAATGTAGCTACGCCTATGATAGAATGGCATAGATGGTGTGCTGATATTTTGCAACATAAGTTCAAGGCTAGTGACAATTAAAGTCCACATTCATCTCCAAGACATGTTACCAGAACTGTTGTTACCTTCAGTTGACTGTTTTCTTCAATGAGCTTTTTGTGGTCAGCCACAAGAACATCATCCGGTGCTTTAGCCTGCACCTCTTGTTTTGACTGAAACAGAAAGCAATGTTGGCACAGTCACTGAGTGGCAGCGCATACAGTCGTGTCAAATGGTCTGCAACATGACACATCAAGCACTCATGGTTCTTATCAAAGACATCCATCATTATCGATCGATACCCGCTAGCCCCATAAGGGCGCCTGTAAAATTAACAGTAGGACAGATAGGCTGCCATACAGTTAAATTTGACTCCTGTTAAAACTTTTTATCATCTCTTACTACAATACTGAGTGCTTGTCAGTTTGAATTAATAAATGAATATTATTATTATCATTATTTTATATTTGAGAAGTACTTAAAACATAATTTAATTTTTCTTCAGTGCTATTTAGGCCACCTCCTAGCGGGACTTGTCCCTTTGGGATGCCTGTTGCTCCCATATCATCTTACTTATGTTAGTTTTTGTAATTTATGTATACCTACTGACTAACTGGTTATATTCTATTTTGATCATTTACCCTCTTCACTACTTAAATTTGATGTACCTTTTAGTCATGTTAGAGTTGTGACCAATTGTTTATGTTTGTTGTGTTGTTTTATGTTGGGAACAATAAAACTGAATTGAATAAAATTGAATAAATTGAATTGAATACTGTACAAATGCCCTGACAGGAGCATACTGGTATAATATATCTGTGTTAGTCTCCATATGCTTGCATGGCGTCCTGCCTAAAATGCTCAGTGCTCAACCAGTTCTAGCATAGTGTAGCACTTTAGCTGACATCAGAACATGCTAAGACTGCAAGATATCTTGTTCTGTCCAAGAGTTGTCTCTTGGGCCTGTATACATGAGCAGGGCTTCAGTTACCATAGTCACTGACTAGCACCTACACCTGGTCAGAGACTAGCTAGCAGTGCTAGCACCTACACCTGGTCAGAGACTAGCTAGTCTGCGACTAGCAGCCTTACACAAACGGTATGCATAAGAACACTTAGGTGACAGACTAACAAATCAGAGATTAAAACAAACTAAGCTAATTTTACATGGATTGGTCTTTCCCACAACAACATTGTCCAAGCAGTTGGTTCCCTGTTGGTCACATGTTTGCGCATAAGAGGTTTTGTTGAAGTTCTTGATATTAGCATACTAATATTCATGATTTCTAGCTGGCAATTTTTTTAAATAAGAATGACCTTTATACAAAAAAAACGAGTCCAGTGGGTTCCAATGGTTCCTGAACATAAAAAACACTTTGTCAAGCAGACAAATTTCAATAGCTGTCGTTTTGTTCCCTTTCACTGTACCTGGACAACTTCACTTGCACCTGGATGCAGCCTGGTTAGTCAGGGCGTAACAAGCACTGCAATTTTAAGAGTGGGTGCAAGTCAGTTAGTCCATATGGCCAACTTCTGTGCAACTTCTGTGAGCAGTCAGTCAGATAATTATCTGACTGACTGCTGGACAAGCAGTCAGTTTCAGCTGGACAAGCATTAATTATAATTAATGCTTGTCCAGCTGAAACAGAAAAAGCTCCCTTGTTCCAACTGTCAGCCCATTTCTACTAACTCAAAGTGGTCTCAGTAGTAGTACAATAATGAACGCTCTCTGTGAATTCTGAGCAGTTGGTTCCCTATGTACAGGTACTCTGCCGACTGCTATGCTGCATTCTACTTCATATGCTTGGGGCAGCACAGTCTAGATCAGTGTTTCTTAACCAGTGTTCGACCGAACCCCTGGGGTTCAGTGAGCCAGTTCCAGGGGTTCGGCAGAGGTCCTCTGAAATACATACATATTCAGGGTCAGTGAGTGTGAGTGAGGATTCTCAAAATTGGTGGTGATTAACTCCAAGAAAAGGAGCAGGCTTGATTGCGAAAATGACATGAGAGTGAGTCTTTCCAAAACAGAGCCACACATTTCTTACATTGTTTCCAAACGGCAACAACAAAGGACACATTAAGATGCAATTGGTAGTGTTGGTAAGGTTAGTTAACTGTTAGTAGTTCATGTATTGAATGTATTAATATTGTATCACATTTTGGTACAATTTTTTATTTCCTTTTGTTCCCATTAGTTAAAAAATTATTGTTCAAACTTGAGGGGTTCGGTGAGTGGTCATTGATTTCTCGTGGGGTTCGGCTCCCTTGAAAAGGTTAAGAACCACTGGTCTAGATACTTCCAAATGCAGATTCTTCCAAATGTGGATACTTTCAAATGCAGATACTTCCAAATGTGCATGCAGTCGACTTATCAGCAAGCTAGCAGAACATCACGGGGCGCGGTGGTGTAGGGGTATGTTCAGTGCCTTGCAGCCGGAGGGTTGCGGATTCGAATCCACCTCAAGCCGCCGCGTAGGGACCCTGGGCAAGTCCTTCACTCGCAATTGCTCATGCGCTTCGGCGTGAAACTCCGATTCAGTGTCTGCACTGTAGTCAGGAGCGCCTCTGAGTAGATATCTTGAAGGGGTGCTACAAGTGCTCATACATACATACATAGCAGTACCTTCAAATGCAACGTTATCTATCCATCAACAGACCAGAAGTGGAAAACGACTACGAGTACATGAAAGTGAAGTATGACTGAAGAATATTCAGCTTAAAAATCAGTTTGAGTGCCACACAATAGAATTCATATCTGGAAAATTGACTGACATTGACAAATTTTTACTTGAATGCTTTAGAAGAATTTTGAACCAGTAACATAAGGCTTGAATTTCGCTGTCTAATCAGCTGGTTCTCTGTCGCTACTCAGCTTCAGAATTTCCAGGCTGCTCATTCATCATAGCTATTCGTCCTTCTGATTTCTTAGAAACTGACCGGTCTGATCTAATGGTTTAATTATGAGAATTTTGATCACATTTCAAAGTTCAATGCAGCCCCATTCAGTAGAGCTGAACGTGGGACTAAAAGTCTCTAGATGAGAACAGAGGCCAACAACCTACCTTTTTAGGAGACACATTTGTAGGGGGAGGACTCAGAGCAGATGCTCCAGAGTCAATACTCTGCTGCTGGACTTTACTTGTCTGAAATCCAATTAACCACACAAACATTAATACAACTAAATGCAAACACAACTCAGCATTATACATTCTGTAATGAAACCTGATTTGCTCTTAGCAAAAAATGTTTGTACCTCCAACTACTCTAACTGTAACAGTTATTAACCAAACTGCAAGCTAATATGAAATAAATATACAAATGACTGTCCAAATTTTTCTAAATTACTTCATATACCACGGTGCAAGACAACGATAACTAACTTATATAATTACTAGGAAAACAGACAATACAAAGTCTTCAGAAATTTTTTGAAAGTTGACCAATCATGATCTGAGATAGCAGAAAATCAAAGTATCATTAGTCTATGAATTTGCACGAGTTGTGTTCATATTACCATTATCACTTCTGACAGGGCATCTTGAAAATGTGCTACATAAATCATGTACTACATAACACCACGAAGTTTCTTACATCTTTGGATCCACGCTGTGTCTCTGGTGTAGGATCAAACACACAGCGTAGCTTTGTCTCACAGACTATATCAATCGGCGGATCCTTCCACTGAAAAATATTTATAATAATCATTCAAATCTTCTCTGATCCATTCTACAATTTCAAATTTCATCGTAAGATTACAAATATTTCTTATTTGGATTGCTAAATTGAGACATAGTTTAGCAACAGTTTTTGCTTCTTGTCTTCAGATTTTAAACATTTCCACACACATCATATAAAAGAAAGTACATGCACTGACATCAATTCAAACCCTCAAATCTCAGAATAAAACAATATTTATCAACTTTAATGTCAAGTGAAACTGCTTAATGCTTATACATTTCTCATACATCTGTCTTACGATCATAGCAATGGTGCTCATTTATTTACATCTATTTTCCAGCTTGCGCTTTTTACATAAGGAACATTGACAACTACCAGCAACTTGATTCAGAGATTTGAAAATGAATCAAACAAGTCTACAAACCAATTGCTCTATGCTGTCAATTGGTACATCAGGAGAGGGCATTGACAGCACGAGGAACTTATGCTTCACCTTCTCCTTTGCATCGTAATTAAATGGCTGTAACATTACTACAACAGAACACAACTGTACAGATATTACACAGAACCCAAAGTGAGCAGCCACACCAAGAACAGGCAACTAGTTTTCCCTGCATGCCAAATTTCCATGTTAAGTATATATACACATACATATACGCCAAAACGCATTGGCGTCCTCTCGTGTATTCATCATGTTCTACCCGGAAATGTATTAACTAACATGTACCATTCGTTAATATATCCCTATCCTGTCTTATTGCAACCTCTTGATGCCTATCAGTATTACAATTACGAATCATTAGCATTATTGTCAAAAATTTGCCTGAAAATGATAGTGAAAATTGATTCTTTAAACTAAATATCCTAAAAATTAGCACCAATAATAGGGCTCAAATTTCTGAATTTATCACAAATAGTTGCCTCAGTCTTAGATGGCTACTTAGTAAACGTTTCTGATCATCACTCGTATTCCACCACAGCACAAGGGAATTACACAAGGGAAGGAACTGCGGCAACTTCGCTCGTACTAATACCAGCCGATCCAATATTAAATATGCTGGTCTGTCAGTTCAGGATGCGCTACCTGTGAACATCCAACAATTACCTAATGTGAAACCATTTAAGAAACAGATACGAATTCTGTTAAACACTTGAAACTGCAAAAGTGATTGCATACCATGTGCTATGTTATCTAGATTCTCATAGTAATGGACCTGTATATAATTTCGGTTTTCTTTTTCACTTTAGTTTCCATTCATGTATGGCTTGTCTAACACTTATTCTCATATGCATAGTCTTCTATTTGTGCATTTACAGTCTCATGTTCGCAGTCAATTTCCAGTTTTATTTTATGTATGCTTGTACATAGTTTGTTTCAGTTTATTGCTTTCCATATGTCATACAGTTTACAAATCGATTGCCATCCAAAATTTAACCTGTGTTAATAGGCAATCCCATTTATTTAAGAAAGGACACCAATGCAGTACGCTGGTCATTTCGATGTCTGCCTGTTCAACTCCAGTCAGGCATAAACAACCTGTAAAATTCTTATGTAAAAAGCCTGTATGTAAACCTGTATATAAAATTCGATGTTAAATTTTCTGGGATCAATAAAAAAAAAAAAAGTTGATTAATCACCAACAAGAAACTACTGCAAGCTGTGAACTAAACTGTGATATGATGCAAACAAACTGTCCACATGGCAAAGCACTGACATTTAATTCTTGCAGTTTGCATGTATCATTGCAGTTCAGTCACAGCCGACTGTCATTTGTAAACTGTTAAAGTTTTATATTATTATTTCAGTAAAATCTTGTTACCTGCCACAACAGCAGTCTGTCCGGGTTCAACTAGCCCACAGTTGGGCCGGACACAGTACTGCTTCGGAGCTGTTGTCTTTATCTTAAAGCAAGCTCTATTCTCTGAAATGTTGCGCAAGCTTATTTCAGACACAACTACATCCGTAAATGGCCCTGAAAATGATAAATACAGTTGTCACTGGCACGACTAGTCTGCACATGTGGCCAAGATGGCCAACAAATTCTCTAGCGAATCAAGTTTGATCAAACAGTTGGTAAAATGCAGATTTTGCTAGATAAATTTAATTCATTTGGGTTTTTAATGTGATGTAGTATGCTTATCTTGGAATTATTTCTCTCTTAAGTCGTTACTTTCAAATGCTTTGGACGGTGTTCAAACATTATCAAGGTCCCGTGTGATGTGGCATAAAAGTAGTTTACATATTGTATTTTCATTAATTCATTCAACAGATATGAATTAGGCAGATAGGGCACTGCTCCTCCAAATGTAATTAAGTTTAGCTATTCAAATTTAGATGCTTTGTTTCGTTAATGTTTTCACCAATGTATTTGATCAAGTTTCACACATGTATGGCTTGTGAAAAACTTGCAAGGATGCCCTCTAATAGGGCAGGTCCTGACATGGATTCTGCAGGAATGCAAAGTTGTAATTGTAATCTCCAAACTTCTACTCGAAAGCCAAGTGCAGGGCACCAGCTTATATTCACGAGTGCTGCGTCTAGTCAGAGGGATTGTCCAAAAGAGTAGTCCGAAGGAGGTCCGAGTCCGGTTTCCAGAGGATCAGAGGGGCAGAACAGATGTTAAGATGGGTGTCGTTTGGGGTCAACCCGAATCCCTGAAACCCGAATTCCCGAAAACGCTGAAAATACACAAAAGCCTGATTTCCCAAAAACGGTTTTCTAGAAAGCTTCAAAACTTCCGAAGGCCATTCAGAGTTAAATTTTAAACTAGCATGGCAGCGTTACCTGCTGATGTATATCGATATACTGCCTATTCAAATGTTTATTTGTAATTAATATTCATTCGGGTCGGACTCAGAAAATCAATTTCTGGGATCTGGCCGAAATTCGTTTCAGAGATTCGGGTTTCGGGGATTCGGGACGTAGCCTACCCGTGTCGTTTAGGTCGAGAATTGGAAGGTTGAGGATCAGATGAGTCGGGGGTAAGAGTGTGGGCATTGGAGACGAATACATACTGATTGAACACTGATAAATGGAATGCAACTTGTAAGATCAGAGCTTGGGCAACTGTTGTTCACAATTTTTATTAATAACATAGACGACATTTAGCATTTCAAAGTTAGCAGATGACAGGAAACTATGTAGACCGGTGGCTGATGAAGAAGAGGCGGAGATATTGCCTAAGAAGAATGTTCCAAATTGTCACATATACCTTTAAATTTAATTTCAGACTCAGGGCTAATCTGAAGCAGATGGTCAGACGAATCCTTAGGCATTTCGATAAAAGTTTGTGGAAAAAATAATCACATAATATTCATGAACAACTTCTGATGGCGATAATACAGAACCAACGACTCAAACGAGGACTATTTATGCATTAGATTACATCAGAACCAATTCATCGAAAGATTCAACACGGTAAAAAATATTACGTCATTAATTTACTAGAAGCAATCAACTTAATGAAAGCACAATGTAAGAAATCCTATTTCTTACATCATGATGAAAGTATAGCTATAAAACTTTTAATAAAAGATTTAAAAAATAGCAGCCACGAATTAACTTTCATTTTCTATTTGAAATCAATTTACCATTCAGATTATCTCATTTTCATGGTATGATTATAGTCGCTTTATCACATGACTGTCATATTTACATTGCAGGAAAAAATTTATAACGCTGGAAATAGGTTTCAAATTATTTTTATTTGACGTAGAATCGATATCATAAATGTAAATGTAAATATTACTGTAAGTGTTTTTATATAGTGACCACATGGCCTCAACCCTGCTGATTTCTCAATGAACTGATTGGGTGAGATCCTCCATAGTAGGACTTTTCGTTTGAGGGCCTTTACGCCTTGAGCATGGCGAGTGCGGTATTGAGGCCGAGGGACTTGATTTATTTGGGAGGGCTTCAGCTTCGTCTGGGGGGCTAAAACCTAACGCTAATTACGTCTCTGGAGATCCTTCACCACCGCCAGCACCACTGCCCGTTGGATCAGAGACCACGCCATTTAAGGTCCCTGTGTACGGACCGTGCTTAGTCCGAGATTTAAATCTTTGAATTAAGCCATCTGCGGGAAGCGAACCGCGAGTCATATTTCATCACAACTGTTTCCTTTTCAGTGACTTGGGATTGTTGGTACAATCTTGAGATTTTTCTGGCAATATCCTGGGATTTCAGCAAATGGAGAGTGGTCACACTGCAGTCTGCAGAAGAGGCAAGGATTCTATATTGGTCCTTGCAGAAGAGGTTTAGTCGGTGTAAGTAAGTAAGTATAGCCTATGTATATAAAACCCATCGACCTAAATATTGATATAGGTCGATGATAAAACCAAATTCGTCAAACGTGCCAACATGCCACATGCAGCCCATATAGGACTTATGTTCCCATACCCGTATACAACCCATATGGGCCCATCGAATGCCCATAGAATGATTAAAATGTAATAAAGGTAGGCCAAAATTAAGCGCTATACAAATCGTCTTCCTAGCACGACCAGACAGAGAGACAGAATGTAAATAATGAATGGTGGATTGGCGGGTGTGCTTGAATTAGGTATTTAAGGTTTAAAATGTAAACTGTATGAAATTGGTTTATAATGATGAACTTAATCTTTGGTATTTAATGTTGCTGAATGAATGTTTTGATAGATATAAGTAATAATTCCATGGATCGTACAAAAATCGCAAACAGTGAACGACCAGCAACATCTTTTGGTCAGGTATGTTTGCATTGCGTCTGGTAATGTAGTGTACGCGATTTTGTTTTATAGCGACCGTATAATTATGGTCTCGACCTGCTCATTGTCCAAAGACTTGACCGGGTGAGATCCTTCACCACCATTGCCCGTTTGAATGGGTGTCACGCCATTTAAGGTTCCCGTGTACGGAACGTGCTTAGCCCGAGATTTAAATCTCTGAAATAAGCCACCTTCGGGAAGCGAACCGCGATCCTCCCAATCTCTAACACAGAGGCGCACGAGATGCAGCCTATGGTCTAATCAATGTAGCTAACTGGTTCTCCATGTTACCCAGTTCTCTGCCTTTCACGTGGCAAAATATTGTCACGTCAGTGCCTCTGATTAGTTGAGGGGGGGGGGTCAGCCCGAAAACGCTGAAAATAGACAAAAGCCCGATTTCCCGAAAACAGTTTTATAGAAAGCGGCTGAGCTATTCAAAGTTAAATTGTAAACATCACGAAGATGTATCGTTGCCTTGATGTATACGATATGCTGCCTATTCAAATGTGTATTTGTTAATGATGTTCATTTTGGTCGGACTTAGAAAATCAATTTCGGGGATCCGGCTGAAATTCCTTTCGGAGATTCGGCCCGCACCCATTAGATGTGGGCCGAAACCCGAATCCACCGTGCTCCTGTGGCAGTGTGGGTTATGCCTGCCCCACAAGGCCACAGTTCAGGCACCAAAACACTGCAACTGCTACCAACACTACTACTTCTATTTAGACTAATTCTCTCACATGTATGATACACATCTGGGTGACCGGCGAGATGAGTCCTATGTGACTTCACCGGTAGCCCACCACTCGGTTTGTAAAATTTGTGTATTGTCATTTTGCTTTATTTTGTGGTGAATAAACTACTTACTTACTTACTTACTTACATCTGGCACAATGTACATTGAATTACACCTCTCATGAGCAACATTGCCCATATGGGACTTATGCATGGCTAATACCCAGCCAAAGAATGATATGCGGCAAAAGCAGTGTTTACTGGATATTTTGGAAACACATTAAAGTGCTGTTTTTATTTCTTTGAGCCAGGTGGAATTTACACTGGAGGAACATGCTGCCATACAGAATGCACTCAAACAACGTCTTGGTCCAGAGTTCATCAGCCAGCGACCTGGAGCAGGCGGCCAAAAGGTTGGCTTCTTTATCTTACACAAGTGGCTAACTTAAGGCTTAAATTATCAGCATCAACTTACTTGACAATTTTATATTAAAACATTTTCGAAACCATTGAAACCATTGAAAGGTGGAAATCAGAATATGATGTGATGAGAAAGAAATAATAAATTGACCACTCAATTTTTCATTCATTCATTCGGGAATTTATATAGCGCCCCTTCAAGGAAACTACTCAGAGGCGCTCCCGACTCCAACGCGCCCAAAAAGAACAGTTTTTAGTTTAGTAAGGAAAGTTTCAGGCAGACTCCCAGGGTGTAGACGCAGCTCTAGAGGAAGACCATTCCAAATCATTGGGCCGTAGGGTGACCTGAATATTTTCCAACCATGTTCACAATTTCAAGGCCTTGTGATGGGTCACTTAAAACTTAGGCCAAAAAAAAATAATGGTGTGTTTCCGGTAACAGAGTTAAAAAAAACTGGGTAGGTAGGTCGGAAAATAATTTTATTTTGGTAAAATAATTTTATGCAGTGATTTCCCAAAATTTCGCCACCATTATTTCCATTGAAAGACCGCTAGTTTCCGAACGTCTCTGCTTTAGTGAATGCACCTATAATGTCGCGATTCTGCATCTCCGGCATGCAAAGGGGCCGAGGATGAGCTTAATGTACCGTATGTGAAGCCAAAAAAAAAATTTTGTTTAAAAAATTTTTCGAAAAAAAAAATTTTTTTTTACAAAATTTTCCGTAAAAAAAAATTTTTTTTACAAAATTTTCCGAGTCGCGGCAAAAAATTGACTCGGTCGCGTTACCGGAAACACACCATTATTTTGTTTTGGCCTTAACATCAGTGCTTTTCATTTTGAGACATATTCATTGTTGTTTCTGACATAATTTTCTTGTGGCATACCAGTGCTAGCACTGTTACATGACATCACTGTTCATGCCAGGCATTTTTAGTGAAGTGCATTTGTCGTGTATACATGTACTTGATGAGACCTGGCAGTCCAAAGAAACGTTGGTGGATGGTGTCTTTCTAACAGATGCTGTGTTTGGGTTTCAGTTGGCTTACATTGAGGGATGGCGTTTGGTGAACTTGGCCAACGAATTGTTTGGATTCAACGGCTGGTCACATTCACTTGTAGCGCAGACAGTCGGTTAGTAGAGCTCATGATCTCGATTTATTCTGAACTCGTTGCCACAAGTGAACTCTGATTCTCTGATTCTCTACTGCTTTGGATTTACAGACCAGGATTGCAAATAAGCATTTATTGGTTGGTGTGGGATAGATTTTCTGCTGCACTTAACAAAGTCTAGGTGCAGAATGACCTTTGCCATGGCTTATCATGGTTACTGTTGTTGGCCGCTTCCACATGTGCTTGTGGGCTTCTGAGTTTGAGCTGTCTGCTGATTTTGACAAAGGATGTTATAATTATGCAAGGAAAAGATCATAATTTGAGGTCCTGAGTCATTTGCTGAAGAATCATGACTGAGAGGTTTACATGTGGCAGAGTGACAGTGTAACCGTGTGCTGCAATTGCTTCACTTGAAACGTGAAAAGTTCTGCACCAGTTGGTCACTTCGTAAGGACCTTCATGCACAGCTTCTTAGAGCCATCAACTGTTGCTCATATGGTGCTTTTATGAACGCAGACATAAATTTCATTGAATATTCTTATGCAGTAGTGTCTGCTTTTAAAAGTCATGACTGTAGATCATGGAAGTGTTCTTCTCTCTGGGAGAATCAAAAAGGTCACATAAATTTTGTGGTGAACTTTCTTTATTGCTGTGTTTCTTTCTGTAGATTTTGTTGATTCCATCAATGGGAAATACTACGTGGGCGTCAGTGCCACTGTACGAGTTCAGCTGAAGGTCTGTTGCTTCTTCAGTTTCTTCTTCTTTTGTCTTATGCTTCTTCATAGCTCATTGCTTTTATGTGTCTTTGAATATCTGTTTACAACTAACTTCTCCATCCTTTGTTAAAATGCTGCTTTTGGGAGCCATAGCAATTGTCACATTAAGATACAATTGTGTTAAAACAATGAAATTGCGGGAGTTGATTTAAGAAACTTGAAACTGCTGTGAACATGGTTGTGTAGTAGATCAATCAGGTTGCCGGTTAAGGTTAAGGAGGAGTCGGGTGATAATATACATGACACGTATATGCAACCTATGCACTAAACACATTCAGCAAAGTTAGTGACTGTCAACAATAGTCCTTTGAATATGAAGACCTTTAAGTTTCTTCTGTTTAAATGACTGGTCAGGATGGAATATTCCATGAAGATGTGGGATATGGAGTCAGTGAAGGCATGAAGTCAAAAGCTCTGTCCATCGAAAAGGCTCGTAAGGAAGCGGTCACCGATGGTCTTAAGAGGGCACTCAAGTAAGTGAGACTGGCCAACAGTAGATTCTGATATTTTTAAGGGTGCAAAAATATTGTGAAGACTGAAGTTGGGTATCTTACAAAGTTCTTCTGAAAGGCAAAATTTGTTAAAACCAAAAATGAGAAATCACTGAAGTTTGTTGAAAAGTTTATTCAATTAACAGTTGATATGTTGTAATGGCAGAGCTTATGTAGCTCTGTAGTATCTGTTCTTGAGGCAAAATAGAAGCTAGTCTAACGGTATATGCATGACATTGTTTATTGTGATATATATTTGGAATTGTGTCTGGAAGGTTTCATTCATAGGTTGGAATCAGCCAGTCCTCTGCTGCAGGACATGCACCCTAGGTAAAAAAGATTTTAAGAAAATATATGCGCTGTACGTATATTACATGGATACACATTCTCATCTGGACTTTAGATCTGCATGCTTAAGCATGCTTAGGCTGCTTTCATGGCATCATTTGTGGGCAGTTTACTGATTTCATTGGAATTGTCTGTTGCCAATCTAAGAGGTTAAACTACTGATACTGCTACTTTAATTTGATACAACTACTGATAAATCTATCAGACTTTGGCAAAATGAATTTTGATTCAGGAACTCTCTTTTGAAACTGCTCTTATATCTCCTTAAACTTGTAAGACATGAAGAGGATTTTGGACAAGTGCCAAAGGGTTTGAGATCTTTTCTGAAGTAAGTTAATGCCAGGAAAAGGAGGATCAATCTGTCGTACTTGTATGGATATGTGCTTTGATTTTCAGGAGTTTTGGCAATGCTCTTGGCAATTGCCTTGGTGACATGAATTATCTCAGATGCATCGGAAAAGCTTCAAAACCGGTACGTAATAAATATTGCTTTCATTCTAAATACAATTTATGTCTTGATGCAGTTTGATCCTGTTATTGTATGCCACCATGCACTATGGAAACTGCATTCTTGTTCTATTACTGGTCACGTATTTTGCAGCATTTTCGTGACTTACTTAAAGGATGCTATATTAAGTATCTTGATGCATACATAAATATATATATGTGACCCATCTGCACAAAACCAGTCGTAAGTCGGAAATTTCCGTTTCAAGAAAATGAGCTAAAACTGCTCAAGGTCAATATTTTCAATTGTTAGATTATTGCAGATTATAATTTTTTTTAAATATATTTTATAAAAAAAAAAGTTTGAAAAAAAGTAACATTGAAGGGTATTATTTGTATGATTTTGTACTAGTTATGTTTTAAATTTTGTACTTTAGGTGCATTTTTGTCAAAGAATAGTTTCCATGCATGCAAGTAGTTTTTTAACCATAAATTTAGTTAGGATTGAGATAGAATGATAATTTTGGAGACGTTGTAAAGAGGATGTGTTTCTCTTTAAAATGATCTATTATACTCCAAAAGGCAAAAATCCGACTTAAGACTGGTTTTGTGCAGATGGGTCACATATGAAGCTACATATCTATAGTAACCATGGTTGCATGATTGATTGAATGCTTGCTGTGTTCACCATGAGAAATTTAAGCCTATGATAAAATGGTTGCTAGTTGGCAGTTGCTTAGTGCCATGGATTAATGAAGAAACAGTGTTGCTATTTAAATATGAGAAATTGATTAAATTTTTGCTGTCTTTTGTGTTTTTACTATTTATGACGGCATCCTATTATCATGCATTTTCAGTAATAGAGCTCTTTAACAATGACGTGTACTAAAATGCATGGAAATCTAATCCCTCTCGTCATTAAAGGGTTAAAAATCTTGAACCTTTTTCAAAGTTATGCAGTGTGTTACAAGATATTTCAGGGATTTATTTAAGTCCAAGCTATATTTTCAAAACCTGAAGAAATGAAATGCACACAAATTCCAATCTGGTTTAAGTATAAAGCAGGAAAAGATTAGTTTTAGATCTATTGAAATGAATAAATTCTTTCATTTTAGTAATACTGAATTATGATATTGATTTTATTGAATGAATAAATGCTGAATGTATACTTTTGGGGTTAATGATTTAGGGGTTAATTAGGTTTCATTTGTTTACTCACTCACTCATTCACTACGAGTCTTGCTGGCTCTTTTTTAGTTGTTGTGGTTGTGTGTGTGTACAGCTTCCAGAGGTCTATGATGTAAATGAAATGAAGCACAAAACTGAAGATAATGAAGTCATCAAAGCAAGATATTCTCGTCGGCCACCACCAAGCAGATCTGCCGTTCAAGATGGTTGCCGCAGTCATCCGCCTCTTCAAATGGTGTCTGGTTCAAGTGATTCAAAAGCAGGTCTCCTTTTGGCTTGGCTCTGCCTCTCTTAACTTTAGTCAATGGCGTTCGACTGACGCAGTTTTTAAATATTGACCTTTAAAATTAGTCTTTTCTTGCAGTTTTGGATATTGGTCTTTTCTTAACTGAATTTCTAGCTGTCATCTTTTTCTGGTTTTGTCTGTTGGATAGTAACCACATTTCACAGATGATAAATTAGAAGGTAAATCAGATTAAAGGTAGGTGCACTTTCATGTAAAAGCCACTGAATAACATTCTTCGTTAATGCTCATACCAAAAATAGTTTTTATATTTGTGCTTTCACAAAAAAATAGAGTTGTTTTATAGTGTGAATTTTCTATAGTTTCAAGAACAGTTTCTATAAGGTTCTTAAAATCCACATTTACAAATTGAAATGTTGGCATGAAATGTTATAATGCATTTCTTTGCCATCGTTTAACTTCTATAATATTTGACTTTCACCACTATCTACCGACTAGCATCTGTGCATTTTGTTAAGTGTTTGCAGTGTCCACACTGTAGCCATCTCTAAGAGGTTCTGAATGCCATTCAGAGGTTCTTTAACACTTTAATGCTGAGATTGTATTAACAGCAACTGGGAAACCAATGCAGCTCGTTGTTAAAGTGTTAAAGATGTTGCTAAATCATTATCTACATTTAATCATGTGCCTACACACATACATGCACATCAGGGACACTTGAACTAGCATGATGACCTTATTACAGTCATACAGTTTGTGTTTTAGTTGAGCTTATGTGCTATATGTATGAAAATCAATGCATGTAGATTTGTGTTTTAATTATAATTAAAAATTTATAGCGCCTATCAAGAAAAACTTATCAGAGGTGCCTGACCTAATGTTATGAAACCACGACCAAACAGAATGGTCTTCAAGCGCTTGTTGAAAAGACGCAATGAGAAGCCGAGGAGTTCGTGTTGCAGGCTGTGAGACTACTTATTCCAGGAGGATGGGTTGACCACTGCAAAACTTCTATGTTTCACCATGGAAGTAGTTCAGGCTGGTGGAACAGAGTATAGAAATCTGCAACTTGGGCTGGAAGAGATGGAGCTCTTTTGTATAAGATGACAAGATGATATGATGAAGCATAAGAATCAAGATCAGTGCACGTTTGCATGCATTAAGGTTGTGGTAACTTAAGTTAATCTGGCACAGATGGTTGAAGCATGTTTGACATACATTCTTCGCATGCCTCAAGGTCAATCCATGGTGCAAGTTCAGTTCATGCAGAGTAGTGGAGAGAGAGACGTGCTTAAGGTTAGGCATGTCGATGTAGAAATCTACTCATGGCTACGATGCCAGTTGAACTTTGGTTTTCCAGCCAGAGACGGTTGGACAACATCCTGGCATCTGTGACATCTGAAGCATTTTTCCATTAAGGAGATAGCCTTTACAACTGAGCCATGAAGATATACCTGAGTATCATCAGTATACTGATGAACTGCAGCCATAAAGAAGAAAGAACTAAGTTAAAATCAGTGCCAGAGTAGGGTCCTAAGAACCGTTTGGAAGATCAAATGTCACCATGGACCAAGTGAAATCAAACTCACTGAATGATCTTTCATTGTGCTTCAACAGAATGCCATGGTCAACAGTGTTTAAAGGCTCTATTCATATCAGAAAAGTGAGGATAGTTGCACGCTCCTGGTCAATCGCCCCAAAAGTGTCAACAAATATCTGCTTATGTTTATATTGTCTATTACCAAGAGATCGTAATACTTACTAGGGTGCCACCATGGACTATTACTAATAAAGGTGTGTATCTATGAAAATGTATAGTGTGATTGCATCAGTAACTTAATATCAGGTCTATGAATTGCAACTTCACAGATGTGAATATCATTATTTAATCTTAATGAATTGTTAATAAATTCTGTCTTCTTTGGGGCTGCAGTTCATTGAATGATTTGTTGAGACTTTTCACAAATATGTTAATGAAACATTTATTGTATTTAATGTTTGTAGGTACATCTGATCCAGTGATAGTTGCCAGGACTTGTCATGAGCCACTCATGTCCCCAAACGATGTTGTCTCCGGTCTCCCAAATCCACAGGAAGTGAAATCTGATGATGACAAAAGGTCTGCTTTGTCTCGCAGTGCAAGTTTCCGTGATGTCACAAGTACAGAGCGCCATCTGGTAGAAAAGAGAAGGAGCGACTGTCAGGTAATGAAGGTAGAGCTTAGCGAAGATGACAAGTTGCAACGGATTTTGAAGCAGAAACAAAAGCAACAAGAATTCCATGAGAGAATGAAGAAGCAGTTTCAGCATCAGATAGTCTCTAAGGAAATGGTTGCCATGGAAAGTCCATCTACAGGTCGTCTTAGTCGTAAGTTCAAAGCTTTTATTTTATATTTTATTTTATATTTGTCAAGAATACTAAGAAGTCAATTTCTTTATCTAATTTTGTTTTACATTTCCTATAGACTGCATGTGTGTGGATATTTATATATCATTCTGTCAAAGTCAATTACTTAAACCGATCAAATTTTTTAAAGTTGCTGTGGAGTGCCCAGTACCAGAAATCCACTCTTTGATGGGTTAAGGAGGAGTTTATTGGATGCCATCCAGTACTGTACCTCATCAAAGACAGCAGACAACAGCTGAACAGATGAGTTACATGACAGACTGTCAAATGAAATGTAAATTTAATTATCATCAGCACATAAATGATATATCAATGAACGATTATCCAGCAATGTTCTTAGTGGTGAGGTAACAGATGCTATACCCTGTGTAATCACCAGGGTATGTTTTTTCTATTCATTGAAAAAGCTGCAGGTACTATTGGTAAAAGAGATGCTATACCATGTGTTATTGCCTTACTAAATGTAACCTTAGTATGTTTCTGTCTACTTAAAAAGCTGCAGGTACTATTGGTAAAAGACGTGCTTATACCATGTGTAATTACCTTAGTTTGTTTCTATCCATTTAAACAGCTGCAGGTGCTGAATTTGCTGTCGCATTAATGAAGACTCCATCATCTGACGCTGAGAATCTGGGTTCTTTGGTTACACCTTCTGTGGATCAGTTGAGTAATGGAAGTCATTCGAGTGACAGATTACATCATCGACAGCCTTTGTTATCTTCAGTCTGTCATGAAAACAATGAAAAGACACCAACAACTGCAAACCATTTGAAGCAAAATCTGGTTGCTGAGGATAATTTTGGTAAGCGGTTTTTCCCACCCTCTGCCCCTAGCACCCAGCAACTGAGGCTGACATGGACCTATTTAGGGTCACTGCTTCCGATCCATTCCACATCCTTAGCAGATACCCTCTCGACATAGCAACCACAATCCAATCCAAGGCACTTGGGTTCATGCTGCCACCAAAAGATAACCGAAATTTTATATCACAGCTCCTGTTTAGGGATATGTATTAATAATTGTGCAGGTCAGCAAGAGTGTTGGTCCAAGTGGTCCCAGCGCCTGATAATGGTAGACAATCTGACGCATTATCTGTTCTAACTTTTAAGTGTAATTCAAGTTGCGGCCATCTCAGGTTGAACATTTTGAATAAGACAAATATTGATTTTTTCATTGATTGAGTGATGTTACACTCCAGATGTGTCTTCTGACAGAAATAACTGATGCAATGCTTTTGAGAAGTATTTTACATAGTTGTAAAAACGTTTTTTTCGTTTTTTATTTTTTGTCACGTTTTTTTCCGTTTTTTATTTTTTTATGTAACATTATTTATTTATTTACTGTCTGTTATTATTTGTTTGATTTTATTTTTGTCTGATATCCCTTACGTTGTCTCCCTCCCTTCAAGGATTCATCTTGTTTAAGTCACTAGTGTCATCAGTTGAGAAATAAACGGCACAGTACAGGAAATAAAATTTATAAAAGTTATTTTAATTTCTAAGTTATCCAAAATGCAAAATGTTGTCTTTGTACACAGTAATGTCTGATTAACTGATAAACTGACTGATATTACTCCATATTAGGTTCTTATATAAGTCAGAATAATTATTGTAAGTACAATTTTTAATTAAGTAGGCCTATACTCTATAGCCTACTTACAAAGTTTAGTTTTTATTGTCTATGTCAGCATGGACCTATGTGGACTTATGTATACAATTTAAATTTGAAAAGATTTCAATATTTTTAATTTCTCAATTTCTTATTTGGCCTAAACCAAACTTATGAAAAAGAAAATAATTGTTGTAGATTAATGTTACTTGGTGTTTACTAATAAAAGTATGTTATTTGCTAATTAAAATTAAATTGTGTAAACAAGGTTTTTAATTTTAAAATGCAGCAAAAGATGTAGCAAAGTCAAATTATTTTCTTTATCGTTTTTCCCCCGTTTTTTCCCGTTTTTTATATTTTTGAAAAAACGACGTTTTTTCCCGTTTTTTATTTTGATTTGATCGTTTTTAACAACTATGGTATTTGAAAAGTGCTGTATTGATACATACAGCAGCAGCTAAATCACTTCTACTTCCTTACAGCACATACATTCTGCATATAGATGAATTTACTACCATGTATATAAATCACGTATCAGTCAAGAAACTTTGGACAATGTTGAAAGTTCAAATTCACATAAAGAAAGGTCAATCCAAAACTGATTGCAAGACAAATCCACAGAAGATTGCAGATGACTCCATGGAAGACCTTTAAACAGTATGATAGAATACAGCTAATTATATAGCTCCTTTGCTCTACTCGGTTGTATCAAAATACTCCTTTCTATGTAACACCTAAAATAATATTTATGTATCTGACTACTTATAAATTGCATTTAGTAATCTCAGAAGGGTGCTTATAAACCGATAATTAGGACATTGAGCAAATCGTTAACTCACAAATGTTCCGTGACATCGATTGATCACTGATTGGCCATTGGAAAGTGGCAGTTAATAATAAATGCATAATAATAATAGTATGATGTGACTGGTTCTTGTCTCCTGTAGATGACCCTGACCTATGGAATCAGACTTTAGAAGCGGAGGATTTGCTGGAAGCTTTTGCCAAAACGGAAGCAAGTGCCTCCAGTGCGGCCAATGTACCTCGCTTGAACAGAAGTAGTCACAACCGTTCCGGTCAATCCTCGTCGCACTCTGGTCATCACGTAAAACATGATGATGCTTTAGTAGGAGTGGCAAAGAAGCGACGCCTCAATCCAGACATTACACATGATAAGAAGACGATTTAGAATTCAATTTCACCAGACTTTCTCTTCAGTGCTATCTGCACTTTAGCATAGCATATGATTAACATACCTGCTGCTGGTAATTTGATGCTTAATTGCTGATGCATTGTCTTGTGCTGATGTATTTGGGAATCTATTTCAAGAGCATGTTATGCAAAAATGTGTAATTCATTCTTGAGCAGTATGGTCTGTACGAAAGAGTTGGCCAACTGTTCAATTCTAGTTTTATCACCAATTTCTTGGACTTGATCTCCAACTGCAGCATTTTCATGTCTGTGCTTAACCCTGTAATGATGAATTTGTACTAAAAGTGACTGGGAAACCAAAATGCAGCTTGTCGTTAAAGGATTAGGCAAGAACTGCCAACAATTCCAGGATATTGCCATTGGGAACGATAGATGCCACTCTAAGGGACACGTAATCAGTGTGTGAGATCTTCATGTTAATGATCTATACTTTGGTACTATGCATCATTGTCTTTTACTGATTGAGACCTCTCTGTTGGGAGCTGTAGCTAAAAGCAATATCTTATAATTAGGACACCAAAAGTGCTTGAAACTTAGACGACTTCACTGAAAGTGGTTTTAACTTTGTTTCTGTGTTTGCTGAATGTTCTAGTATGACACAGAAATTGATTGCTTTTGAAGTTCAGTTAAACCCATGTCTACACTAATAGGCTTTGGGTTTGTCATTGGTAGATTCGAGAACAGCACCATTTGATTTGTTGTCATTTTGCAACTGTAGTTTTAGGGTTAAATGAATCCATGTCTGAATCATTTTAGTTTAACGCTTTAATGACTAGAATGTACTAAAAGCAACTGGGAATCAAAGCAGCTCATCGTTAAAGTGTTAATGAATTTTTTAATGTCTTAACACATGTATTAGAGCTGTACCGATATCGCTTTTTGCCGATTATGCCAATACCGCGTATAGCCGATTATTATTAAATTGCCGATACCGATACTGCATATAGCCGATTATTAAATTACTGATACCGCATATAGCTGATTATTAAATTGCCGATACCGATACCGCGTATACATAGCCGGTTATTAAATTGCCGATACCGCGTATAGCCGATTATTAAACTGCCAATACCCAATTTATGAGACCGAATATTTCATTATTTGTTTAGTCAAAATGTTCAGTTCCGAAACATAAACCAGTAATCTATCGTCACAACTCTAAGGGTGGACGTTTAACTTTAAATTAAGTTGGGAAATTGTTAACGATATGTTTTAATGCGTAAATAATAAAAGACATAAAACGATAGATGAAAAACTTGGAATATGCAATAATTCAAGTAAAATTATTAAATTATAACACAATTTTGACATCGGCACCGATTAACCGATTATTTCTGCCGATACTTGATTATACCGATTGTTCTAATAATCGGCCCGATTACGCGTATGGCCGTTTAATCGGTACAGCTCTAACATGTATACTTACAAGGGCCTCGTATAACTCACTTTGTTATTAAATAAATTCTGATAAATCACTGTTATTGATGTGCCTCCAAGTAACAGCATTATGATGAATTTCTTTTATGTATACAGATCGGAGTGTGTGTATAAACTACATTTTCAATATATTTATAGCGAGTATGTTGAGTAATTTATGTGTCAAGCGCATTTATGTAATACATTCTTGTATCTTTCTGTGATTGGTCAATTCAGTTACTGTGCTGGGTCTGGGTTCATGCCGGCCAAATCAATTCTGTTAAATGACTTTGTGTCACCAGGCAGTATAATTTAGTACCGGCATACGCTGGGAACAACGGTGAGTCCTGTAATGCTCTGACCCAAGGTTGTCTTGGACTTTAGGATTTGTACTTTGCCAGCTCCAGTGCAAAAAGTTTGAAATGATCACCTCCTATACATTCCTTTATAATCCTATAAAGGAATGTATAGGAGGTGATCATTTCCAACTTTTTGGAGCTTTTTTGGAACTTTATGGGAGCTTTATTTTTTTATCCTCAGTATATTTCATATACAGTATGCATAGTTTATCTGTGTTTGGGGCATACTGAATATAATTATCTATCCCTTGGATTTACATGTTGAATCTTTAGACCAAACTTTCACAAGTGATTGAAAGTGTACACTGTGATTTATATTTTGTGATATTTGTAGGCCGTCTTACAAGCATATTCATGATTTTCACAGAATTAGGCATGTCCATATTTGATAGGATATAAGTAAGTAAGTAAGTAAGAATGTTCTTTATTGAACGCAAGCAAACGCTCAGCGCTTTACATACAAAGTCAGAAATAATTTATGTACAAAGAAAACAATAATTAGAAGAAAATTAGGTCAACTAGAAAACATATGTCTAACTGTACAACATCCTAGCTAAGAAGCCACGCCTGGTAAGGGAATCAAATCTAGGGAGAACACGGTTATGTGAGCGTGGGCGCAGGTCATGACCAGTGCAATTGACAGAGGGAGAAGGTCGTGGAGGGTGTGGCTAGTATTTGTTAAGATGTTTCTAAATAGGTCTATATCAGCTTTTTTGCAAAGCTCCTCAAACGTGGGGAAATATTTAGGTAGGAAACCCAGGCGTACCAACTCGCGGACCAGTGCGCTCAGAGAGTCAAGTTCCTGTTTACTGGCGAAGCCCCACCATACTTGGGAACAGTATAGCATGCGGTTGATAGTGGTAGCCCTGACCACATCATGAAGCCTGACCCCTGAAAGCCCATGTGAGATCAAAATACGATGGGCATAGAGAGATTGCTTGGCCCGAATGCAAAGTCTTTGAACATACGGGGAAAAACCGAACTTTTCGGTAATCTCAATGCCCAGTATATTCAACAACACAACCCTTTTGATGCCAGGCAGGACAGGAGGGGCTTGTAAAAGATTCACCTTTGGTTTGGTAAATACAATCTCACAGGATTTTGAGTGATTCAGGTGGAGATTACATTTAAGAGCCCAGGTACTAATATGATCTAATATCTAAATATTATCTAATATCTATGGTGAATGCATTGACCTTGAGTCACCTGGATTACTGTAACTCACTTATTACTGGCATTGCAATGTTTAATTTGTAGAAGCTCCAGAGACTACAGAATTCTTTGGTTAGAATCATAACTAATACATTAGAATATGATTATATAACCCAAGTTCTTAAATCATTGCATTGAATTCCGGTTCAGCAAGAATCTCTTTCAAGTTGGAGCTTATGATTTATAAAACATTGAACCATAACTGACTATGATATTTGAAATCAGTCTTTATTCCTCAGGGTTATTACTATTCCACAAGGTCATCTGACTGCCTTTGTTTTGTCATACTTCGTTGAAGATATCGAAATGTTGTCATGTGTAATGTGATGTACACGTAATGTAAATTTCTCATTGCCACAGAAGAGCCACGTCAGGGAAACCAGCTTATTCACTGGCACTATATCAAATGAAGTCTGCAACAGCCGCCAGATCAGAATCCAGGGAGGTCAGAATCCAGGGAGGTCAGAATCCAGGGAGGTCAGGCGGAGGAGACAGCGAGGTTCTATGTGGCAATCAGTGATGATGGTGGTGGTGGTGACATATGAAACCCATATGACAATATTCACATTTGAGTTTCGAATGTTTTGCATGTTGCTGTTTTATAATGGCTTTTCAAACCAGATCCACAGTCCAAAATTGGCATGTTTCCATGTACATTTAAAATCTAGCTAGAACACCAACTAACAGGTGGGGTGCAAGAAAAATCCCTGCACTGCCGTCCACTTTAGAACTTACTGCCTCAGGGCTCCGTTCTGGACCCCTTCTCTGTATTATTTACACGGCTGACCTAAGCTTGCTTTTTGTGGCCCATGCTGTGCTGAGTCAGTCATTACTATGCCGATGATGTCCCAGCCTGTCTGCACCACTCTTGCTGCTGAGTTCCCACACTTTACCATTTCGACCACTGTCCATGTCTCCATGACCTCAATTGGTGTCACGCTAGACCAGAAAGCTACCTTCGTCCGGCATATCTACATGTATGTAGCAGTTCTTTTGTGGCAGCTGTTTAATATCCGTGTTGTCTTTTGTGCTCTTACACCTAGCGTTGCTATAACTCTTATCTCTTATCCACTCCTTTGTCCTTGCACTACTGCTGCAAGCTTTACATTGATGTCTCGGCGGGAGGGATTAGAGATTTCCCTGGAGCGGGTCCTGCACTTGGCATGCGCCTTGTTGGGCGTATCACATGGTCCTGTCATGTTTCTGATTACATTCGCGATGTCTTAAATGTCGGCCGCAACGAATCGCGTACAGGATTTCTGCTCGGGTGTGGTATTGCCTCGTGGGTTTGGCCCCAGCATATTTGAGGGAGTGTTGGTGCTCCACTCTGAGTAGTCGGGGGTCGCTGCTCCCTCCGTTCTTCTGCGCTGAGTGAACTTCTTGTCCCCTATACACGCACCGACACCTCTTTAGGCAGCATCATGCTTTGTCTGTGGTTGGCCCCATGGTCGGGAATGGGCGTCCTCTGACTCTGCGCTCGTTGCCCAGAGTTTTTCCTAATAACTTGTATTCTCATCTTATAAGACTGTCCTTTTCAGCCGGGGCTGGGTCGGGAGCGCCGCTGAGAAGTTATCTTGAAGAGGCGCTATATAAATGAATGAATGACTCCTCTAACTGTATTGTGCCTGTAAATATTCGGGGGGGCCTTATACCGCTCAGCTTTAGACCTTTAGTAGGCCTATGCAGTACGTAGTATATTGTTAAGCGATGCTAGCGTCTAGGGGACTGCTATTTTATTACAGACATTTTATTCTGTATAATTATGGCGACCTGATATAATATTCGGTCGTGTGTCCGGAATTCACGGTTGAATGACGATTGACGACGCAGTTTGGGGTTTGCTTTGAACGCCTGTCGTCGAATGTCTGCATAAATTGTGGCAAAGTGGAGGCACGTTCCATGGATGGAGGAGAGTCTTCCGGATGAATCTGGAATCGTCGTCTGCCCTCCGGATATGATCTCTTCCTGGCGCGACCTTTCGCTGTCGTCACATCGTCGACATTTTAGTAGCATCCATTTTAGTAGCATCCGTGGCTGCAGTGCTGCAGAAAGCAATGGCTGCACAGTCATCATTAGCTGAACAGACCTAGGTCCCACTATAATATATGCAGGCGCAGATCGACGGCACTTTAGGACATCTCGCTTTGTGCTCTGCTCTGCACTTTGTCAATCGTCGTCATGCGATCGAGGAATTTCGTCCACTCGCCCGGGCCCGTTCTTCCTTTGGTATGAATTCGAACTCCATGACGCATGACGTTCGTGTTGGTCGTGACTTCCGTCACATCAGTCATGACTTGCACGACATCTGCTCCACCGTAACTTCAGTTCCCTGGAGCGGAGTTAAGAGTCCCAGACCTTTGCTGGGGTCTGTTGATACTTTGCCCCAGAAGCCGGAGATTTTTCCACTTGCCTTGCGCCTGGTCGCAGGAATAGCAACCACCACTCGATCGGTATCTGAGCAGCACTCCAGTCTGCGCCAGACTCTACAGTTAGTTACTGCTCCTGGTTGATGGATCAAGACAAATATAAGTAAATGTCAATCTACATAGAGATACCCCAAAGAACTCACAGGATTTGCACGAATTCCAGGACCCAGCCTGAGCAGGGTTAGGAGACAGCTGCTCCTTGGCCCTACGGTCGACGCTAATGCTTTCACTCAGCAGCTTCTGCCTCAGTCGCATCTGACTTTCCATTAAGACTAAGGTTCCGTCTTCTCAAGGTGAATTTTTCCCTGGTCCTTCTTCCAGTCGACCTCCTTCCCATTCCTATCAACACCAGCCGACAGCTCCTCTGTCTCTTTCCTCTATTCCTCGAAGTCCGCCAATCGGATGATGATGATCTCTAGTTTCTTCGGTCTTCCTCTGTCTCAACTGTCTTAACTGCCTACAGTATCTCTGGTCTCTTGGTCTTCATATGGCCGGATATCTCTGGACAGACCCTCTGACTTGACGCAGCGCTCGTTTATAAGCGGATATCATGCGCCTACTTTATGTAAATAATGCTTTATAAATTCTAGAGTTGGTAAATTGCAATTATAATATTTTTGTTGTCTGCATGGAATATCTGCGTCTACGCCGTCTGTCTGTCTGTCCGTCTGTCTTTCTGACCGATCGTCCGTCCGTCTGTCTATCTGTCAGTCTGTCTGTCTGTCCGTCTGTCTGTCTGTCTGAGTCCGTGACTGTCTGATTGGCGTCGGTCGTCTGCATCGAACTGTGAAGGAATCTAACGACTGCTGCTGCTGCTGTTGCTGCCTCCTATCGGCAGACGACGATGACGACGACGATGAGAGCGAGAGGGACTGTAGCAGACGCGGAGGCAGCGACCGCGACCAAGAGCCATCCGAAGAGAAGAAGGAGGAGGAAAAGGAGAAGGAGGAGGAGATCGGAAGGAGGAGAAGGAAGAGAAGGAAGGGAAGGGAGAAGAGTTGAGTCAAATAGTGATGTATTGATGTCGGAAGTATTCGAAGTGAACCTAAAAGTGTATCGGATGATAGACCGTTGACGCCATATATTATAGGCCCGGGCTATGGCTCT
>JACEVL010000956.1:182500-295918 GCA_020284085.1 Aporrectodea caliginosa
TGATTCGTGAGCCAACTCCATCACTTTCATTCGTCGCTCTTTTGGTAACACCAATTGATATATCGTTTGCTCTAATATTCGATATCTCTTGTACAGTAAGCCATTTACCACGCAGAATTCAGATTCTTTATCTGGCGCTAAATTCCACCATGCTTTCAATGATTCATCTTGTCTCTGCTGTTCTTCGAATTTCTTTGCGTCTGCAATCTGCATCTGTTGTTCTTCGTCTTTTTCATTTTCTTCAAACAAATCTCCTATCGCCACATCACAATCATTATCCTCTTTCGTTTCATTTAGATTACCATTCTTGCATGCAGCCATCTCTTGTTCACTCATCTCTGCTGTTATACCGTCTTGCATTAAACTTTGTTGATCATCACTTTCGTTTTCCTCTTCGCTTGAACTTTCAGTTTCACTTTCCTCTTCGACTTCTATCACTTTCTTTCGCTGACTCTGCAATCTCGTCGTTACATTCGCTTGCACATCTCCTTGTATCATTTTCACTTGTGGCACGGCTTTAAGTTCTGCAATGATTTCTGGATGCAACAAGAATCTTTCTGTGCTTCCCATTTTTGCAATACTAGCACACATCAATGTTACATACGGTGTAAGTGAACATTTGACTTTATGCGGAATTACCTCTTCTTCCACATCGTTACAACACAGCCTTACATCAACTTTCACCAACTTTGCAGGAATGGCATCTCCTGCCACGCATTGTAAGTTCACTTTTCCAATCTGCTCCACCTTCATGCCTTCCAGTAATTCTTCACTAATCACCGGAACCTCTGCTCCAGAATCAATCAGTGCTTTTACTTTCACTGGTTCTTTTCCTGCTGTTCCACGAATTTCTACCTCGACGTACTGTAATAACACTTTCTTCAATGCTGTACTTTCATCTCTTCCAACCATTTCTTTCTGCATTCCATTGTGCAATAGAATTTCTTTCTGAATATCAGGTGAAAGGTGACATTTCATCACTGACTTTACTTCAGTTTCATTGTTCTGATGTTCTGTGGCTTGACTTTCAGAATTATCAACCACTTGAATTCGATTCACCCTCGAATGTTCTTGTTTTCCATAATTTGAGGTTGTAACAGGAACTGGACAGAATTTCATCAAATGCCTGTCTGATCCACAGTTGTGACAACGTTTCACCACTGCACCTCGTTGTTCGATGCTTTCTTTTCTCTTATATGGAGTAAACGATGCATTGCCTTCTCTTGCGACAAACCTTGGTGGTGACTTGTTATATACCGGACGTTGTCTGGCCATCATCGACTCTCTATTCTCGTGAACAACCGGAGAATTTGGTTTCACTTCTGCACCTCTGAACTGATTTCCTGTTTCTTGATTGCTCTTCCAATGAAAACCAAAATTTGGAGTGAACTGTTGATTTCTTTTGCCATTGGGAACAAAACCAAAACTTGTCTTATTCGGAATTGCCAAACCAATTCGATTATTAACATGAATGTCCGCTAGGTCTGCCACAACACTAGCTTCGTAACAATCAGTTCCTTCCTTCGACAACACAAACTGTAGTGGACCTGGTGGTAGTGATTCTTTCAACTTATCCGCCACTAACAAATCAAACAGTTTCTCAAAATTCTTATCCACTTTGCGACTTTTCACATAATAGTTCAACAAGTTCTTCAGCCTAGCTGTAAACATTGTATACGTTTCTTCAGCTGTCTTCTTCGCATCAATAAACTTCGATCTGTACTCTCTCGGTGTCAACTTGAATTCTTTTAACAAGTGCTGTTTCACGATCTGATAATCGTCTAAATCATCGAATGACAATCTGTTTAGAACAGTTCTAGCTTTCGGAGTCATCAATGGCAATAGTAACTTCACCCAGAATTGTTCTTGCACGTTGAAACTACGAAACGCATTCTCAACCGTTTCGAAATATAATGGCACCTCCATCATATCGTTTGGCATTTTAGGTAACACGTGTTTCATGGCATCACCAATTTTCTTTATTTTCGAAACCATCGTTTCACTTTCTTCCTGTTTCCTTTTCTGTTCTTCTCGTTCTTCTTGCCTTCTTTGTTCTTGAGCTTCTCTATTTCGCTTCTCCTCTTTGAGTTGTGCTTCTTTTAATGCTATTTTTTGTTGTTCCAACTTTAAACGTTCTTGTCTTTCCTCTTCCGCCTTCTCCATGCTTTCTTTCTGTAATTTCAGTTCTTCTTGTCTAACCTGTTCTGCTCGCTCCAACTCTGAAATTCGCACTTTTTCCTTTTCTTCTTCACGTAGTCTCTTCTCTTCAATCTGTTGCTGACGTATCTCTTCGTCACTTTTCCGCGCCTTTTCAAATTCAATCATCTGCTCTAATCTTCTCCTTTCAGCATCTTCTCTATCTTTTCTCAATTGCTCTAATTGAATTTCAAATTGCTGCCTTTGCAATTCTTCTTTCTCTCTTTGAAGACGTAATTCTTCCTGTCGTACATTTTCTGCTTTCTCTTCTTTTTCTCTCTGAAGACGTTCTGCCTTCTCTTCCTTTTCTCTTTGAAGACGTAATTCTTCCTGTCTTATATTCATTTCTTTCTCTTCTTGTCTTGTCATCATCATCCATTGCATCATCGTCTCCATAGACATCTCTTCCAGGCGGTTTCTCAGTAACCTTTTCCACAGCACATCGTCTCCATAGACAGTCCACCTTCTTCAGCACCTTCTTCTTCTGCTTCTTCTTTAAGCCAGACTTCAGCTAGCGCTTCTAACATGTCCTCACGTGACATATCTTCCAGTTTCTCTTCTTCAAAACCAGCCTTTAACAAGCGCTGCTTTAATCTTTCAGAAGACATCTTCTTCAGTTCTGCTTGTTTTTTGACACTTAATTTCTCCATCTTACTCCTTTACTTGTGTGATTTCCTTTCTGGAAAACACGAGTTTTCTTTTGTGTTTGAAGTATTGGGGATTGTTCTTTGTTTGAAAACAACAAACTTGTATACCTTTGTCGTTGAGGCTTTCGTTGTCGTCAATTTACCAATGATTCAAATGCGTATTCACCAGTCGACGTTGTTTCGAATCCCAGACGTTGTTTCGAATCCCAGACGTTGTTTCGAATCCCAGACGTTGTTTCGAATCCCAGACGTTGTTTCGAATCCCACCGCTGCTGCCACCAAATATGTCACCAACTCTTTTCTTTCTTAGTTGTGACCTACCTCAAGAACTTTCCTTATCTCTACATATAAATTGCTCAACGTCTTCTAACTGTTTAAGAATTAAATTGACACAGTTCTTTGAATGTTTCTCCTTTCTTCAAACACAGTTATTTCAAACGTACAATCAAAGTTCTTATCAATACAGCTCAACTGCAACTTCTAACATACAGCTCTCTACTGCATTAAACCAACTACTACACTGTATTGTTCAAATTCACTGTCATCAGCAGTTTCTAAGTTTGGCGCGCTAACTGCACGTGTAGTAAAGAATCTACCGTCAGCCAAAGTTTAGGCTACTTTAGGCCAAGCGCCCACGAGCCGACAGCGCAACTAAGGCCTAAGACTAAACCCGCTTAACAATCGATAAGTTCATACGGAATCATGGATTTTAGATCAGGTGTTTGAGGGCACCCGTGGACTGTGCCATTTGAAGTCTAAACGTGGACCAGAGTGACAGAAGATAATTAGTGAACAGTGTATTGGTTTTTTGTTCTGATAGGTTTTGTATATGGGAATGGCGATGTATGCACCGTCGGCAGCTCTACAATCCGGTATCTATAAAGACAGTTTATATCGCTTCTGTGCTGTCATCTGTTTCGTTTCCATTATCATCGTGATAACAACCACCACCACCACTCAATAACTGTAACATCATCATTTTAATAAATACCACTTTCATCATCAGCAAACAATACAACAAGCCAATTAGAATAAAGCAAAAAATTGATAATTTATCTGTGCTTATTCTTTTTTTAGCCACTGGCTTGCCACTTGCCGTTTCAATACCAGTCATGGCCGTTGTGACGGTGACCTATACAGCTCTCGTAGGTACATCCATTATGAAGGAATTAAAGGATACTTAGACTGAATTTTAAAAAGTCAAAGTCCGACTCACACCTCAACGTGGTGAGGGGTGGCAACAGTCAGTAGGGGAGTGCCTGCTGAGGCTATGCCATCAGTGGTGAAGGTCTCGGCTGAAGTACCACCTTAGGGCGCTACGCGAGGTGAACAGGCTCAGCAGGAACCCTGACAAAGCTGGCAAACGTGGGCGGCATCGCCGACTTTGATACCACAAGATAGTGGATGTCAGAGCCAGTCCTAAACCTGGAACTCTCTTTAAGGGAGAAGTGCGAAGGTCGAACGGATGGGTGCAGATACTCCGTTCGTAAAGAAAAATACGAATGAAATCGAATGCAAGCATTGGACTCCAACGGGCCTCGGCCCGTGGATCCGATGCAAGCGTTGGACACCTACGGGCCGTCGGCCCATGGATCCTGATGATGATGATGAGACTGCTTTAATGACGTAAAGAGATTATTGAGAGTGAATTACTAATTGATTAACTGAATGAATGAAAATGTAAGATTTAGCAAATGAATGTATGATCAAATAGGTCAAAGATGAGGTCGATATCAAGCAAGCTATCAATTGGTCAATAAATTAACTGATCGATCGATCAAACAAACATTGAATCAATCATCCATTCAGTCGGTAAATCAATCGATCATTCGTCCAAATCGGCAATCAGTATAAATTGATTGATCAGTCAATTAATCAGTTAACAGGAAGGTCTTATAACAACATTAGGGCCTAGTCAAGTGATATGGAAACGAATGGTTAACGGTCTCATGCCAAATGATGTATTTTGCCAGTGGCCCAGTCACCGATATGCATGGAATGCAATTCGCAATTAGCTAACTGTTAGCAGTATGATATTGATGTTTGATTGATATTTCATAACAATAGGGTGGAATGCGAGCTGTGGTATGGACAGACGTCTTTCAGTTCCTGGTCATGGTCGGTGGATTAGTCGCCGTCCTCATCAAGGTATTTTACAAACCTATGTCACTATACGATTACGATGACGCTGATGATGATAACCAAGATAATCGTGATTTAAGTTTTCTTGCTAATAGAGGCGAGTGAGGTTTTTAGTAAACTTACTGACTTGCGTCATAAAATGAGAGTATTAGAAAGTTGAAATTCAAGTGAAATAGTTTTTGTCTATTTCGAAGGGATTGATTGTCGTTGGAGGAATAACAAACGTCTTCCGATTGGCTGGAGAAGAAGGTCGACTCGTCTGGGCTAAGTAATAACCATTGCCAATGTCATTACCATCATCATCATTATCATCATCATCATCATCATCATCATCATCATCATCATCATCGTCATCATCATAATCGTGTTCGTAGTCATAACCGTTTCTTCTCTCTTCATCATATCAGCACCTTCATCTTATTCCCTTGGGCTATTGCATATGATAACATGCAGTTGAAACGGTTATCGTAATTTTCATATAATATTGTGTTTCGCTCAGTGTTAGCTTCGATCCGCGAGAGCGCCACACTGTGTGGGGTCTTCTCATTGGAATCGGATTCGCTACAATCTGTGGCTTCGGTCTGCCACAAGTAGCCATTCAAAGAATCTCCGCCGTCGACAGACTATCGAAGGCAAGGATGTAAGTCAAGAACTTTGCCATTTTTTAAACCTATTCGTTTACCGAGCTTGCGAAAGAGTTCTCAGTTTGGTTGGAAATTTGCAAAGCCGGATTTGGCAGCGTCGTCACCATCATCGCCATCATCGTGGTCGTTGTCTTCTTCACAATCGGCATCACCAACACCAATCATCATGATGATGATCCAATTCTTTCGTGTCGTCATTATAATTGTTTCGATAGCTTCATTCTATTTTATGTTAACTCAGGCTACTCAGCACCAAATAATAATATCACAGTCATTCAGAAATTAATAACAAATTAAAACCAAAGAGACAGGATCACACACATAAAAACATTCATACTGACATAATGTTTAATTGTATTGTATTGTATTTGAACACTTGTTATAGCGCCCCTACCAGATTCCCATTCAGAGGCGCTCCCGACTACAGCGCAGACGCTGAATCGGAGTTTCACGCCGAAGCGCATGAGCAATTGCGAGTGAAGGACTTGCCCAGGGTCCCTACGCGGCGACTTTGAGGTGGATTCGAACCCGCAACCCTCCAGCTGCAAGGCACCGAACATACCCCTACACCACCGTGCCCCAGTTGTATTGTAATGCATTATGCATACATACATACATACATATGTACATGCAAAAGCTCTAATGGCTGTCCTAAAATCGACCATTAAGAGCAAAATAAGCCCTGTATAATTATAGGTAGAAAAGGTATCATGGAAGTACTTTAAGGTTAACCGAAGTATGTTAATTCCGACCGTCTGTATCTCTCTCTCTGTCTATGTCTGCATTCTTCTGCAGGCGTGGCACTCCGTCAACCGATCGATGTATTGAAGAGGCCATGCATGTCTACATGAATGCGTCGGTCTCTCAGTCAAGTTATTTTCTGTGCCACACGAGTCAGTCCCACACAAATTTTAATAAAGAATATACTTACTTACCTACCAAAGCTTGTCATCCATGACGAACAATTCTTCTCACAACGACATCCAAGAACACTAAGACATACGTGACCAAACAAAGATATCTAAGACTTACTGATATCTAACAATCATCAGAGATAACTAACAACATACATACATTTATTATATATGAATCTTTACATGTATCCTTATGTAAGCACGTCTAAAAGCTTATATATAGAACTGCAATCATAAATACATGCGTACTTACATATATATACAGTCATCGTCGATGTCGTCCATTAACTGTTTGTCAACTGATCTTGTCTTGAAGGATGATTTTGTTGAGCATTCCTCCAATGATCATCGTAGACGCCTTGGCCGGCATCATTGGACTGATCGTCCTGGCTTACTATTCCAGCGTCAAATGCGATCCCGTTGCCAACAAAGACATTGCAAATCATAACTTGGTCAGACCAATATGTCTTGTCGTCGTTGAATCTGTCGTATGAATCTGTTGATTGTTGTATTGATTATCGGTGGAGGGAGATCCTCTTGCAGTTGCCAGTTCGCATTGCATAACATTATATTGGTTTACAAATTGACAATACGTCTAAGTTGAAATAACATAATTAGTGTAAAATCCTACAACAGCACATAACTAATGAAGCATGTAGCATACGTTCAGTTGCTTTACCTAATTACATAACCTCGCATTATGCTACATCGGAATTATTAATAATATGTCTATCTCCTCTGTACAGCTGCTTCCACATTTTGTCGTAACAATTTTCGCCGATTCAACTGGATTTTCGGGACTCTTCCTCGCCACACTTTACGGAGCAGCGTTGAGGTAATAACCTTTATTAAATAACTTAAATCAATTTTAATCCAGTCAAAGTAATCAGATTCTGATGAAGATTCTTGTTCTTGTCCTTGTTCTGGTTCGCTTTTGTCCATTTCTTCCTTTCCTTCTTCTTGTTCTTCTTCCTCTTCTTCTTTCGTCAACGATGAGACGTCCAGCTGTTCTGTCCTTTGTGTTCCTTCGTGCTCTACATGTATGTAGGTCGAATTCCAGATTTGTCAGAATCTGCTCCACGACTTCTCCACGTGGTCCTGACTCAAGTCATCTTCTGTCGAGTTGCATAAATTATGTTATATCTTCTATCGAGTTCTTTCATGCCCTCATTTGTCGACGCACCACAGCTAAAGTCACATCTATAGCTAAAGATACCGATCACAATATGTCATCGATTGGGTGCGCAAGGTGGTCAGTGCGCTCTCTCCTAAGGGCTAGAACCAGCCCGCTTGTTTGGGGTTATCTTCTGGAATCCTGACCCAGAATACTCTCTTCGCCCCGAAGGTCATCTCTGCCGCATAAAGTCAAGTCATCTCGTAAAGTCCCGAATGGTTATATTCTTGAGCCTACAGCTTACCTTTAATTAGATGACTGACATTACCTGAGAAAAAAGTGAACTATTAAATTATTTTGTTTGCAACAATAGACAATCTTTCTTTACAATAATTGCAGCAGAAGTGACGATCCAATAGAGGAAGACGTAAGTAGGCCTACTGATGCTTCCTCTGGCACTTGACATTTCCCGAGGACATGTTTGGTTTCGATTATCGCATCTTATCTTACTTTGTATAATGAGCGTATACCACATGGTTCCCATGGCTTCATTTCAGTATCTCACCGTATCTTCCAATGCCTTACCTTCTTACAGTGTCCTATTTCTTTGTTCTATTTTATCTTGCAGTTCCGTGTCTTCGGTGCTGAGTGGTTCAGCCGCAAACTGTTGGGAGGACATTCTCAAATGGAAACTAAATCACCTGCCAGAAGCAAAGAAAACTTTGATAAACAGGATGCTGGGTTAATATTTGGTAGCTTTTCACTCTGCTAACTCAGTAATTATTCTGGCGTACTCAGTGTTTGCTACCTGTAAATGCAGTATTTATTTAGTGCTCATCATTTCATCTTATGCTCAATTTCATTCACACACCACCTACCGCTTCGATACAAAGGCTTAGACATTACTAAAGAAGTTTAACGTAAAGTAGATGAGCTTTTCTCTTTTTTCCTAATTGGAATCACAGATTGCATTCTTATTATTATTATTTTCCTATTTACGATTACGTCTATCTGATTACAGCTGTATTTTTCTCCCATAAATTACAACAGTTACTGCTGTGCCATTGATACGAATCCCGGAGTTTCCAAGAGAATCTGATGCTTAGTCTCTAACATAACTCTTGCTGGATTAATTAGATAAACTTGTAAATAGATAGACTTCATTTTGTCCTATTGTTTCAGTTGCGCTGTTCGGGGTCTTAGCCACTGGTGTGGGTTTCCTCTCATCTTCTGTGTTAGGTCCCGTCACACAGGTAAGCCCGCCATCGATTTTGGCAAACTTTCTTAAAATGTGCAGATTATTTCTTTCCGATGGAAGAAATTTTCCATTCCGCAGAAACGAATTGTGTGTGCGTATGTGTCTCTGTGTGTGTGTTTGTGTGCTTGTGTGTGTGTAGATATGTGTGTGTGTAGATATGTGTGCGTAGGTGTGTGCGTTTTTGTGTGTAGGTGCAGGTGTGAGAGTGAATTGTGTTGTGTCGATGTGTTCGTATTTGTAGGTGTGCGTGTGTGTGTGCGTGTTTGTGTGTGAAAATAGGTTACGTTAAGATTACGTTATAGTTTCGAGGTAGATACAATCATATTAAATATGATCGTATCTACCTCGAAACTATATAAAATTCGACGAAATTTTCGTCAAATTTTGCATAGGTCTACTTTAAAAAATGTCCGAAGAAATGAAGAAGTAGTTTGGAACGACGCATTGTACTTGACGAGATGAGTCGTTCCAGACTTCTTCAGTTCTTCGGACATTTTGTAGGTAGGCCTATGCAAAATTTAACAATAATAAGTAAGTAAGTAAGTAAGTAAGTAAGAATATTCTTTATTTGACTACCAGCAAACGTTAAAATATCGTTAAATTTGTTATAATATATTATATGATCACATATAGGCCTACCTCGAAACTATAAACACAATCTTAATATTATTATTTACAAGGAATACGTTCTCATCATCATCATCACCATAATTAGTAGCATTATCACTATATTTTTATTGTAATAAAATAGTAATAGTAGTAGAAGTGATACTACTGCTATTAGTACTATTACTACTACTACTACTACGGTTATATTCTTGAGCCTACAGCTTACCTTTAATTAGATGACTGACATTACCTGAGAAAAAAGTGAACTATTAAATTATTACTACTACTATAATAATAATTACTACTATAAACGCAAAATTTTCTCAGTAAATTCGAACATGTTATACACGGTGGTTCAATGAAAAGTAAGCCAAACTTTGTACTTCATATAAGTACTTCTAACATGAAAACAGTATTTAATATTTTTGTGAAGAAACTCGCAGTAGTATGGTTTGATTATTTAATTAAAGAAGATGTTCAAAATGTCCTTATTCTGCTTGCACGCAAGCCTGGAGGCGCTGGCGCCATTGGGCAACAGCATCGTCGATTATCCTCTGATCCAGACCATCCCACACTTCCAACAGGCGTTGCTTCAGATCGTTTACATCGTGGATTGCTGTCTTGTACACTCGCTCTTGCATAATGCTCCACACTTTATAGTCGACAGGATTTAGACCTCGACTGTTCGGAGGCCATAATGTTCTAGAAATAAAGTCTGATGTCTCTCTTGTTAGCATTTCGATGGTTTCCCTGGTTCTGTGGGCTGGGACGCTGTCCTGTTGGAAAAAACCAGCCTTCTGAGGCTAGATTTCTGATAACAGGTAGAAAATGTTGTGACAGCAGAACGTCGCGATAATAGGCTCCGTTAATTTTTACTCCAGGATCACTGAAGACTAAATGGGAACGACCATGCGTTTGGCTTACTTTTTATTGAACCACCGTGTAGTTTTCTGGTGCTAGGTTTGCGTGCCAGAAGAGGCGCTATATAAATTCCATTAGTCGGTTTTGCCAAGGATTTTGTGCGTTTGAGGGTATTTTGTTCGCAAGTCGCCTTGGCCCATGTGACTGCATCAGGCCCATCTTTCTGATGTACGGTCGAGGCTGAGTCTGAGCCACACGGACCGTGTTGGTTGGTTTTTCTGTTTAACGACTAGCTGTGTGGTAACAGAGACCATTAGCGTCGCCCTCCTCCTTTAGCCAGGCTTGGTACTGGCACTGACAGAAAGCAATCAGTGGCGGAGTTAACGAACCGTGTACGTCGCCTGTAGCCGAGTGTTTTCGTCTCGGTGAAGGACGACCGACGCGGGCCGGAGGAGTGACCTCGACCTTCAGTCGCTTCAATCTAGCTACCGACACACGACGAAGGCCTTTTTCTGCGTACTCGTTGTGCCTCGACGAATAACCAGACGTGCGTCATCTTCTACCAGTGAGGGACTGCTCGTCGGCAGCATCATCGTTTGTGCGAACGCTGTCACGTGTGGCCGCTCTACTCTATCGTCGCAACTTGGCTCAGAGACTCTGAACATCCATGCCATCTTCAGATGTCAAGAGGAATCCGTTGGTTGGTTCCACGTGTGTGCGTGGGCCCGTCAGTGGAGATTCCTATAGCTTGCTGTGCATTGTTTTGTTAACTGATGTAATATTTTCGTTTTGCAATGACAAGTCATAATAGGCTAGCACAGAGTAGGTCTCTTGAAGAGGCGCTATATAAATTCTCAGAATGAATTAACTATTACTATAATTGTTGTTGTTATTACTATTACTTTCGTAGTTTCTATTGTCTTTATTTACTTCTATGTCGGCAGGGAATGACGGCCATGTGTTCTTTGCTCATTGGTCCAGTTCTTGCATTTTTCATCCTTGGTGTCGTTTCCAAACATGCCAACTGGAAGGTTAATAATTATGTCGATCATCTTTAGATTACTCTATGCTTATGAAAGACACTCGACTGTTTCTCAGTATTATTTGATGGTGGTGGTGATGATGATAACGAAAGCGATAATGTTGAATATGTTTCTTCAGCTAGATTATTAATTATTACACAAATTAAACTATGCTGTTAAGTAATTCGACTCATAAGGCTTATGATCAGATTACGGTATAGAGAAAAGAAGAGGCAGGAAAGAGAGATATCGTTTGTAAATTGCATCCTTTCGAATGTCGACAACGTAGATAATGTTGTCAATGATTCAAGCTTATTTTATGTAATATTCTGCTCAATTATCTGACAATACAAATTAAAATTTGCTGTAAAGTCACTTACCACTTAGGCCTATTGCTAAAAGACTAACTAACGGTATGGTCATCGTAACCGTAACTTTATATAGCGCCACTTCAAGAGAAAGTCCTCAGAGGCGCTTCAGACCTGACATCACCAAACCACGATCGAGAAAATGGTTTTCAAACGCTTGCGGAAAAGAGTCAAAGAGAGAAGACCAAGAAGTTCATTAGGGAGGTTGCTAGACAACCTGTTCCAGAAAGATGGACCGACCACAACAAAGCTTTTTTGGAACACTGTAGATGTTCGAGTCACAGGGACAACCAGGTCTTCTCGCGTGGCAGATTAGATTGAATTGTAAACGATAATGAAATAAATACTATTACTATTACCTTTTGAAAATGATCCTGATAGCATTAATGGTGATCATGCTAAAAGGATGATTGCCCTCCTACGTTCGAGTTAAATGAGTTTGTGACATTTTTATGTGTTAAAGGGCACGCTATTAGGAGGCATCGTCGGTATAGTATTTGTCCTCTGGTTAAGCATTGGGTCTCTGACCGTCAGAGGCAATAATTACCCTTTGCCTCCTTTATCCGTGGAGCAATGTTCTGAAGGAACCAGTAATCTCACTTACCTCTCCTCCTCGCCGAACTACAGCAGCTACATCTCCTTCGAGGTCTTGGATGGAACCGGTGCCAAAGACAACTGGAACCAAACAACTGAGACTCTGCCAGGAGCTCTACGCCATTTTGTAAGCATTGTCTACAAAAATACACTACATCACATTTTATAACATTATATTACAACTCAGTATCTCAGAGATCCTGAGTGGCCGAGTGGGTTGGTAGCCCGCTCGCCACGTCGGCGGCCTGGGTTCGATTCCCGGTCGGTCGGTTTATCAGAGATTAATTTCTCGGATCTTTACTGCGGGTGGCTCGGTCGCAATATAAACGTGGAGTACGAGGTTGTACTCTGCCTCCGACACTAATCATCTTCGATATGAAAAAGTGTCGTTAAAGCCCAGGTACACTCAGTATCTCGGGAACTGCATGCATTGTCTTCGCTTTAACGATTACATAACCTTGCTTTACTTTACTTATTCCATTACACTAGAGCATAACATTAAATCAAATTACATGTTGCTAAAGGCATTGCTTTGCTCTTTCCACAGACTCAGCTTCATGGTCTGGAGAATTTCTATGCCATATCATATTTATGGTATTTGCCACTTGGAGCCATCGTCACAGTCGTCGTTGGTATAATAGCCTCCTTAATTATGAGTAAGTACAATGAACATTCTGATCTGATCTTCTCTTATACATCGTCTTCATCTGCCAGTTACCCTATAGCAGTATCTAGTGCAATCTAATTGAATTTCCCATTTACTCTAATGCAAACTAGTCTAATTCTGTCTAATAGGCTGCAGCGGAAATTAATGTATTCGATTCTAATCTAATATTATATAAGTAAGTACGTTAGTAGCCTTTTATAAACGCAGAACAAACGCTCACATTTTATACAATAGACGGCTGTTGTAAAATATTACTGTCGCTGGATCAGAAAAGCCCAAAACTATTAGCAGCTACTATCACCATTTCTCATTGTAAACTGTTCGAAGAATGGCTAGCATTTTGTAGCCGACGCTGCAAAGTTGACATATTCAAACTATAGTACCCGACAAGACTGCATCCACAAAATTCTTTGGCAACCGATAGCGTTTCGCTTGAATCTTTAATGTCCATTCCAAAGGCTCACAGGTGCCGTGAAGCGCGTAGAAATTGTGGACTATTAACTATTAATTGTCCAGTTGTGAAGGCTCACATGACAAGCACGTGGAAATTCCGGAATGTTCGTTGTTAGTTTTTACCAAAACATTGCGACTGTCATGCGGTGATTACTATAATAATTATAGGCGTTAGTAAGATCCAGGGATGGGCGAATTACTCGGAAAAATGTAATTGAATTACAAATTACTTTGGGACATGAAATGTAATTTCAAATTATAAAATACATGAGAAATGTAATTGAATTACAAATTAACAAATTACAAATTCGCAATTTCAAGTAATTTCAATTACCTAATTTCAATTACTGCCCATCCCTGGTAATATCTTCCAAAAACGAGAAAATTCCACGCGGTTGACTCATCAAGCATCAGAAAAGCGGACTCTTACGCAATATAACCGCGAATACATGTGAGAGCAAACGGCTTAAAACCCAGCAAAAGTACGCATTCCGAACTAAATGTGGCTGCAACCGGATGTGCGGCCAGCGAGATCCTGATCTACAATGTATGTAGGCTATAGCGATGTTACGGTTATGCACTAGATAGCAGTAGGTTGCCCTTTCGAAGTGAAACAAGCATTTGCTTGCAATTCAAAGAAATTTAAGCTCAGCTTTGTGGCTACTTTAGCTTTACTTATGAAACAGGGGACAGAGACCTGGAAGCGAAGGTGAATGAACGTCTTCTCCTTCGGTTCCATGGCTGCAGATGGTCGGACGAAAACGAAAATCAAGAACAGCTGGACTACGAGAATAAAACATCGCTACAGGAAACTAAAGTAGGCGCCACATAAATTCTATGATCACCATCATTGTTATATTCATCATCTCATATCATGTTTACCATTTTCTGACGAAACCCAAAATACGGCCATTGGTGTAATTAATTATCTCCATGGTCGTTCATATATTAAGTCGTGTACTTTAAATACTTTCTATTCCTCTAGGCCTTCTACGGCCTCCAGTGTGAAGCTGGATATTTTGCCGACCGGGCTTTTGAACGCCAAGTGCTTTACACTCAGTTTAGGTATATAGGACTGTTAATCAACTGTGTAATATCTATGCAATAGGCATAGCAATGCAAGTGTCACACTTTAATTAAATTAATTGGAAAACAAATCCTGACTACTGAAAGATTTTCCAATATTCCAATTTTAAGCAAAGTAACATGATTTATTTGACTAAAGTCTACATATTTGTGCAAAAATTGCAATAGTAGGCAAATTTACATCATAAAGTTACAGGATTACATCTGTTTATGTGCAACTTTCTATAAGACTATAGGAATGAAGCGGTTATAATAAGAGTAATCAATCTATTATTTAGCCTTCATCTGTTTAACTTATCTAACCGAAAGTGAGAAACTATACGTAAGAATATTCTGTATTGAGAAGCACTAGCAAACGCACAGCGCTGTACATGGCAAGATTACTACATTCAAACAAAGACAAACACATTTATATATATATACAAGCAAAGAATTGAATGGGAGAAGTTATTTCATATCAAGGGAACCTCGGGGAGGAAGAGTTAGGGCTAGGCATAGAGGGAAAATTAAGAACTTAAATAGACTGATTTATTGAAATCGTTGTTTATTTGTATAGTATCCGGGCAAGGAAGCATTTCTGAGTCAATAATATAATAGTATAATACGTTAGGCGGAATAATAAGTGGACATTAGTTGCTCATTTGTTATTCCGGATTATCATACAAGAGATTTCGTTCTCGTGGTTTTCCTCAAAGAAAATTAATTAAAAATAATTAGAATCAGATTCATGTAATATAGAAACAGCATCTAAGAAGCAGGAACTTTAAGGTCTGATTCACTGATAAAACAATGACAAATAGTCTTCTCACAATAATTTATTGTATTATTTTGTTATAATAATTTCGTCATGTTCTTCGGGATGTCTTTTGTAACGTCTTATTTTCAACTTCCCAATGCATTTTGATTACGTATAAAATTATCTTCGCAAAGAAAACTGGAATTTCGTGCAGCGGCGCGTCATACACCACAGCCTCGGCCGAATATGGCCGCCTCACAGTCATTCCAGTGTCGTACTTCCTCACAGCACCTCGCATCTTCTTCAAACCTCAAAAACTATTCCCATCTCTACTTCTTCTCTTATGCGGCGACATCAGTTTGAACCCCGGGCCAGTCACTGCATCTCACTTCAACCTCTGCACACTTAATATCCGTTCACTTCTCAATGAAAAACATTACACCGCGTTACATGACCTCGTTTCATCTTCCAACCACTGTCCTGACGCAATCGCCTTAACTGAAACTTGGATCACCTCATCTGCCACTAACAGTCAACTTTTCAGCTGTAGACCTGACGGATATTCTCTCATGAGCTCACCGCGGCAGCCTAAAATTTCATCCAAAAGTTCAACTTCTAATCTTGGAGGCGGAATTGCCTTCCTAATACGTGAACCAGCTACCGTTCTTGCATCGCCCACCTACATGTACAAAACCTTTGAATCGTCATCTGTCACAATCAAACTGCCCACATCTAAACTAACGATCTACAACATCTACAGACCCCCGACATCATCAGCCTACTCTGCAAAGCCCAGTGCTTTCCTTGAGGAATTTAACTCATTTCTATCTGTTGTTGTCACCACACCCAACGAATTTGTCCTCACTGGCGACTTTAACATCCACGTCGACAGCACTGCCGATTCATTTGCATCACAGTTTCTTTCCTCACTAAGCGCTTTCAATCTGATCCAATATGTTTCTTTCCCCACTCACAAATATGGCCACACTCTTGACTTAGTCATTACTTCTGTTTCATCCGGCCTGTCACCGATCCTCATCAGTGAACTCAACTCACCCTCTGATCATTATCCAATTTTCACTCAACTCAATATCGAACCATCTCCTCGCCCCCCACCCAAACTATGCTCATTCCGCCGTATTGGCTCCATCGACCTCGATGCATTCAAACTTGACCTTCAATCCTCCTCCCTTCTGCTCAATCCTCCAACAGACCATAACGATCTCTTGTCTGCATACAATTCCACTTTGTCAGAACTCCTAAACAAACACGCTCCAATCATCACTAAACCGGAAACTCATGCAAAAAATCCATGGTTCAATTCTTTCCTTCAAGCTCTCAAATCATCGCGGCGTCGCCTGGAACGAGCATACAGACATTCAGGCGACGTCTCTATTCTAAAAAAACTTAAAACCTTAACAAATAGATACCACAGCCAACTTCTTTCAGCCAAAAAACGTTATCTATCATCTCTCGTTCATTCAAATTCATCCAACCCTCGAAATCTTTTGAAAACTGTAAATAGTCTTCTCCATCGTGGCTCCTCTCACCCACTCCCAAACTCAATCCCACATGCATCCATTGCCGACTCTTTTGCATCCTTCTTCACTGACAAGGTTTCCTCCCTCCGCCTTTCACTACAGACTCTCTTATCAAAATCAACTTCTACGCAATCTGACTCCTCCCCCTCAATCGACCACAATGACACAACTTTACCACCTACTGCATCTTTCAACCTTTTCGAGCCTGCTACTGACGCAGAAATCAGTATACCCTCATTCAAGCCTCTCCAAACAAACAATGCGACCTCGACCCAATCCCAACTTCCTTACTTAAAGACTGTGTAACCCTCCTCGTTCCTACTGTAACCAAAATCATCAACCTCTCTCTATCGACTGGAACTTTTTCTTTACTTTTCAAAGACTCTGTTGTCAAACCACTTCTCAAAAACCATCCCTTGACAAAGAACTCCTCTCCAACTACCGCCCAATATCAAATCTCTCTTTCTTATCCAAACTCTCAGAACGGGTTGTCCTCTCTCGTCTCAACGGCTACCTCACCTCAAACAATCTTCTAAACCCAAATCAATCTGCCTACACCAAGCATCACTCTACCGAAACTGTCCTTGCCTCGCTATACAACAAACTTGTCATGGCGATAGGCCGTCAACAAGTCTCTTGTTTGTGCCTCTTAGACATCTCTGCCGCCTTCGACACAATAGACCATTCTATCCTCATCAAACGCCTTTCCTCTGTATTTGGAATCTCTGGCACTGCCCTATTGTGGATAAAATCATATCTTTCATCACGCTCTTTCACTGTCAATGCCGCTGGTCACTCATCAAATCCGCACACCCTCACCTGCGGTGTTCCTCAAGGTTCTGTTCTCGGTCCTCTGCTGTTCATTCTTTACACCTCCCCACTCAGCAAACTCATTTCCTCATCCTCTACTGATCATCACCTCTATGCCGACGACACACAACTCTTCATTTCTTTCTCCCCTCAGTCCCTTCCAGACGCATTAAATCATCTACGCAACACAATCACCCAGATTTCAGCTTGGATGACCGCTAATCTGCTCTGCCTTAACCCTTCAAAAACAGAATTCCTCATTATTGGCCTCCGCGAGCAATTAAACAAACTAGCCTATCCTCCCGATCTTTGTCCAACCGATCTCGCTTCTTCCGCACCTTACTCTTCTCCTGTCCGCAATCTTGGAATCATCATTGATAAGAACCTCACCTTTTCAGACCACATCAGCCAGCTATCTCCCACCTGCTATATGCACATCCGCGACCTTCGTCGATTGCGCCCAATACTTGATTACAAGACTGCATGCACAATAGCCACCTCAATTGTTCATTCCAAACTCGACTACTGTAATTCCATCTTTTACAACATCGACTCTTCTCAAATCAAACGCCTGCAAACAGTCCAGAACGCTCTCGCCCGCGCAGTCACAAAAACTCCCAAACACCACCACATAACCCCTGTTCTCAAATCACTTCATTGGCTTAAAGTTTCTCAGCGCATCCATTACAAAATAGTATCTCTTACCTACAATGCCCTCCAAACATCTAAACCCTCTTACATTCGCCAGCTATTCACCATCTAACCGCCCGGGTCTACTCGCTCATCATCATACCTTTCTCTATCCCGGCCTCCAGTGTCATCCGCTCTGAAATTCTGCAACCGCTCCTTAGTCTATGCTGCACCATCTCTTTGGAACGGACTCCCAAAAGACCTCCGCCAATTTGCTCATCCTCCTATCTCGCCTCTTAACTCAACTTCTCCTCCGCTTGCACTCTCCTCTTCTACTTTCCACTCACGACTGAAAACCGAACTCTTCAAGATATCCTATCCTGATTCCACTCCTTCGCCACCACACGACCACCATCATCACCGATTGCCACCGTAGCACCATGCTGTCTCCTCGGCTTGACCTCCCGGATTTTGACCTGGCACCGAAACGAACAGAGGAGTTTTGGCTATTGCGGACTGATTTGATATAGCGCCGGTGAATAAGCTGGTCTCCCTGACGTGGCTTTTGTGGGCGCTGAGAAATTTTCGAAGATTTACATTACATTACATTACATTACATACAGCAGGTGGCCAAAAAAGCGTCAAACCGTGGAACCGTCGAAGAAAACGTGAATCCACCTTTTGCCTTCTGGTCTCCTTCATCTGTCTTATGACCCCTTCTAGTCCCTGTGTGTCGATGGATATCAAGTGATAATATACTCTTCAACCTCTTGTAGTCTCAAGGTTAACTTATGCTCTTACATCTTTGGGAGGATTTCATTGGAAGAATTGATTCGTTTGTACGCAGCGGCTTTCGAGCGGCGACAGTATAACGCAGGAAAAAATTTGGGAGAAAAAAATGAACTGAAGTTCTTTAAGAACATCCAGTCACCCCTCACTGCCTTAACCAATTACTGTCTGCGAAACACTTCCACATGTTCAACGGAAAAGTAGTCATACATTTGAATAACCCCACTTGCACACACTGCTGATGAAAAAACTTCATCATTGCTCAATGTACAAATAAAAAAAATGTGATAATGTTAGGTTTAATGATTGTTCCGATATCTAACCTGTCAGTTTTAATTCTAATCGTAGGTCTTTTCAGAGCTGTAGGCATAACTGTATATTTAGACTTTGAAAACTGTTTATTATTATTACATCGGTTTTTTTACTGATATGGTGATACTTTTTTGATATTGTACGCATTGTTTTTGTAAAGTTTGGGCGTTTCTCTCGCTTTAATCAGTGACTTTACGTTCATGGGAAATTCTTTCAATAATTCGGCTTGTGTGTGTTACTTTCAGGCTTTGCAGCGATCAGAAAATGATTTTCTTAACGACGAGGAAATAGCGGCTTCAAATGAAACTGAAAAGAAGTTTCATAAGGAAATCAAAGGCGACTCAAAGAAAGAAACTGAAAATGGTTTAATCGGGTTTAATGGATGCGCTGAGGGACTTTAATCCCAGAAAAAACATCCTGTGTCTAGAGCACTTACCTACGCTTAACTACAAATTAATGCATCAATGAAGCTAATATCTAATAGCAGCACACAGTGTAATGTGGACAGAACGCTCATAGACATTTCACCCTTTGGTTAGAGAACGCCCCGCTGTTGCTCATGACCACATATTTTCATGGCTGATGCTAGCGCTCCGTCGGGCGGTCCTCGAATTTCGAAAGCTAGAACGCCGCCAGGCGGCCTTCCAATAGAGAATACTAACGGGTCGCCCTAACAATAACCCTTCTCCATGTTTCATACTTTTTGCCAGTGTACGTGCAGCATAATGGCAGTGAGTAATATCACAGCTCATTCTTCGCACGTGCAACCTTCTCCGGATTGAAACGTCTTGGCATCACGCATTGTAATAAAATTAATATAATAAATTACTCGTTTCATGCATTTTTTATTTTCTAAGTCGCTAAAGATAAAAAATTTGACCAACATAAAATAAATTGTTCCTTATGTTATTTGTGAAATTAACCACGGTCTGAAATCATGTGACATGTGACAGATGACTGGCGACCCGCTATAGTCACTTCATACTTCTATACGGACATGTCACGCTGTTCGCTTCGATGTGAGGTGTTTGCCAACGACGCCCTACTTGCACGTCTGAACGCATCTTACGGAATCAGTTGTTCACTGGCTCTGGACCCTTCTCGACGGGCAGGCGGGCGGGCCATGATGGTGGCTATAACCTCTCCGCTTGGGTACCAATATCACCACGGACGCGGGATCGCTTCCCGCGGGCCGCTACCCTCCCAAAGGTCGACTTTCATTTCGTTAGGTGGCGTTGGTAAAATGAGTAGTAAGATGTGATGGGCGTTATAAGAGTAGCAGATGCTTTGCTGACTATGTTGGCGAGATTTCCGCTTGTAAGAAGACTGGACAGTTGGACTACAGCAAATGACACCAGTACACCCAATAGGGCCTATGCAAATTTTTGCCTCTTTTTGAGTTTCATGTTCATGTTGAGCGAACCTTCACGACACTAGTCCAGTAACTAAACATAGGTCAATTCCATCGAAACACCTCTCACCCATTCATCCATTCATCCATCCATCCATCCATCCATACCTGAATACCTGCATATATACATACATACTTTAAACATACATGCATGCATGTATGTAGGCATGCACACATTCATATATACATGCATATTGTTAGATATCTTAAGATGCTTGTTAGATAGTTATTGTGCATGATATCTTTGTGTCTGCGTACATATGTCTTAGTGTTCGTGGGTGTCGCTGTTAGAAAGAGTGTTTGTCATGGATGACCAGTTTTGGTTAGACCTCTAGCGGTCATGTTTCGGCCCTCTTCTGACGAATAAGTTTATATAAACCCAGGGGTGGTTAAAATTAGCTGAGCTTGATTTTTTGGGTCTGGTGTGATAGTTTAGTATAAGTAAAGCCAAGTCTCATTTTTAAGAAGAACCGCAACAGGTTGCTTCCTCTAAAAAATGTTAAAGTATTTACGTTTTCCGTGAAGAATATTGTGTACGTTTCCGAAGTGAAGTAGTTAAGCTGTTGTCCAGTGTTCAACCGTCTTGTTGGCGTTGAAGACGACGTTTTAGACTTTTGGTTGAAAGTGGTATAATTATTTCTGTTTTATTGAATAAATTGCATACCTAGCGCGAGTGATATCTGTTTGTCTAGATATTTAAGGGGACCTGTAACAATACATACTTACATAATACATATATAAATTATATGATGCATAGTTGCATACATGATGCATGTATACATACATAGTACATATTACTTCCCTCTTCTATTTCTGTATAACACCCATTTATGCTATTCTGACTTCATCATTCTTCTTTCTAGCACGCGTTTCGTACGCTGGTCAGATGCCGTTGCGCACATGCATAGAGGGAGGCTGTTTGATGGATGGGAGAAAGTAGCAAGGAGTTGGACGTAAAGAACCTGAAATGTTGTCAAGTGGAGGAGACTGCAAATCCCAGCATCTGTTATCTGTGTGGTAAAAAAAAGCCTAGAGCTATGGAAGGACGGAAGAGAAAGCATCCACTTCATTAGAAATTATGGCTGTCAGATGATTTAAGTGGGTCATCGAGATAACAGACTCCAAAGATCTACTGCAAGTGATGACGATGACGACTGCATCTGGTTTTCCATCGAGAGACCCACCACCGCCACCACCACGACCACCACCACCACGACCACCACCACCACGACCACCACCACCACGACCACCACCACCACGACCAACGTCAACACCACCCGTGGACCCCGGTATAAGGGCGGATACCAGGGTCCGTGCACCACCAGTTGATTTTACGGCTGCAGGGCGTCTTGGTTCGCGCGAGGTGTTTAAGTCAAAAGGTGTCGAGCGAAGTTATCCATGCGCTCTTCATGGCCCCCACGCAGACGCAGGATGATGGAGATACTCCATCAGGAATCATCCTGACATAGTAGTACTTGCTTGAAATAGACTTTTATTTACAGTACATATTCTTTTCTCCCGACAAACTTAGCATAGATATCTCTTACCATGGGATTTTCTTTCATATCATCTTACGACTATTGACACTGTATAGCTCAGGCATTTTATAACTTTCAGCCTACTGTCTCTTAAACTGTATGCTTAGCCTGTTAAAACCTTATTGAATTTTCATTCTAGTCCTGTGTGAGCCATATTATATTAATTTTTCAGCCTAGACTGTTAGGACGTTGTAGAAATTTCAGCCGAGTCTGTTAAGGGCTTTAGGCATCTAAGAACGTTCAGTCTAATTTCTATATGCCTTTTAGAACTTTCAGTCGAGTCTGAATAGAACTGTCAGCCTGCCTTGTATTGCCATATAGAACTGTCAGCCTAGCCTGTCTACGCCTTATACAACTTTCAGCTTACTTTGTAGACCTTATACAACTTTCAGCTTAATCCTTTGCAGTTCCTGTAGAATTTTCAGCCCAGCCTACACGGTACTTTTAGAACTTTCAACCTAGCCTGTGTAGGCCCTATCAAGCTCTTAGCCTGCCTCTAGGTCTTGCACGATTTTCAGCTTAGTCCTTTGTAGGCTCTATAGAACGTTCAGCCTCGTCGGTGTAGACCTTCTAGAGCTTTCAGCCTACCATTTATAGGCCCATAGAACTCTTCAACTAACCAGTGCAGACCTAGTCAAACTCTCAGCCTATCTTGTAAGTCTTGCAGAACTTTCAGCCTTGTGCTGTGTGGACCCTGTAGAAAACGTGCAGTCTAGCCTGTATAACCTACGCTGTATACAGACTTCGCATGTGACCGTATAATCGTAATATCTTATGCAGCAAACTATTGAACTAATAATCGCAAGCTCCATTCTCTATTCTTAGGAAAGGATATTTATATCGGTAACACGATATAAATGCACAAAAATAATAAACAAACACATAGACTACTCGAACTCATATATATAATGTATATATATATATAGCACTATATAGCACTATATATATATATTCTGCGTTGCTCCTTCTCTATCGCCTACTCTTCTGCAGGCTGCTCTTGAGCCACTTAGACTTCGCTGCCTAATAAACAACAGACATAATATTCGCTGTTGTCGGAATCCGATCAGAGACAGAACGACGTCGGTTCGTACATAGATGGTACTTCGATCGTATCGTCCGTCGAAAAGAGAACCAGAGCAGACGAAATAGAGCGCTATATAAATTGAGCCTTTCTGTGGTAAAATCGGTTTATCGGTGACATCTCGGAGTCTGTTGGTGGAAGAAGACAACTTCTTCCGTGGACAACATGAAGTCAATCGTCTCCAGTCTGTTAATAGTCGCTGCTCTAGGTGGGTCAATCTATTCATATTATATCAAACGAATCGTTCTATTGTTCGAAACCGGGTACTAGGCCTATTTGGAAGAGAGCGTCGCCTATAATCAAACAATAGTAGCTTGTTCGAGAGTGCTTGGGGTGATTCAGTATTACTACCATGGACAAAAGTTGTTTACGTTCTCTTGCCACTGTCACGAAGCACAACGAGTTGGTATTTGGTTAAGCCGGAAAGTAGGCCTATGACAATTCAGCTATGTACCAACCAATACTCAGGACGTTGGGGTTCGAATCTTTCTCAAAGGCAAAGAAGAAAACCTGGAATATTATGTATTTCGTTGTAAGGTTTGCAAATGTTAAAATATTATAATGTATACGCCATGATTTCAGCAGAAAAGCAGATGTAGGCCTACAACTGCAGGCGTTATTCTGTCATTTAGCCTATGCCGGGATAGAAGGCTGCTCCAAAATCATCCGATCTATCTTATCCTTTTTATTTGAACATCCCTGACAATAAGCCTGACTTCTATCGATCTTTCTGACTCATCGGGTGTCAACCAGACTCCTCCAACAGATTACGATCGTTTTACTAGGCCTTGTCTCAAAGGCAGAAGAGAAGGCAATGAATGCCTTTCTGAAGGTTCCACCGTGAGACATGATGCAACTTGACTTAATCAGTGTCATAACTCCACTGTTTGTCCAGTTAATTGATGTAGAATACTCTGCAGTTTAACAATAATGCATAATAAAGGCAACACCACAGATCATATGACACATTCAAAACCCAACTATGGAGCAGCAATGTTTTCCAACCCCTACTACGTGTCATCTGACAGGCAGAAAACTTCAACAGTGTAGGCGCTGGATTTTTATATATGTCATTTTTGTCGTTCTTGAACTGGAAAGAGGATGTGGAAACTACTGTAACACTTTAACGACGAGTTGTTGTTGTTATTATTATTATTATTGTTGTTGTTGTTGTTGTTGTTGTTATTATTATTATTATTATTATTATTATTATTATTATTATTATTAATAATAATAATAATATTATATGCCCCAAGGTACATAAGATCCCTCAGGGACTTGAAATATTAATTTAGAAAAATGTTAAACATCTCGAACAGCCCATATTCTTAGAAATTCTGAACTGGAAATGTTCTGCTAAAAATGCCACTGCGTTGAAACGTTGAAATGTCAGAGGCAGGCAATGAAACAGATAGGAGGTCACCTCCTCTCGTACGTCCACTGACTCGGTGCTGAGGCAGTGTCCCAAGGACGAGATGAAAACCAGACCGTGAAAGTTCACCGGATCCAAGGTTTCGAAAGCCAGAGGGACAGCGGCAAGTTGGCTGTATTTGGCGTTTTGTGAGTCTCTGGACCGTCCATCCGAGAAGTAACTGGTAGATGCGAAGCGGTTTGTGGCCGTTGCATAGTAAATTGATTAAAAAAAATTGTAACACAGCAAACCTGGGCTTTTAAGTAATTCAGAAGACAACATGCAACTGTCTGTGTCCACTGAGACTTGTAGGATTGCAATCATCCAAACCATTCCACAAGTCTAGAACTCTTGCTCTCAAGAACCTCTGCCATAGTGTTCCTATCGTTTTCTTAAATAAATTTATATTAGTGACATTTGCTCGACTCGTTTGGTGCTAGTTCTCGGAACCTTTCCCAATGCATCACCTCCTTTCCAGTGATAATCTAATTAGATTCAATTAGATCTTCTCAACTCCTTCTTTCAAATGTGGTTTTGCCATCCTTTGTTACTTTTCTTCGTAGCTCAGGACCTTGTGACACCAACCAAGAGATGAAAAATGCTACAATAAAATAAGGAGAAGGATAGCAAAGGGCAAAGACGTTGTGTGCAACAAAATAAGCTTTAAAAAGCGGCGGACTGAATAAGAACCTCAAGAAATGAATGGTTTAAACTGATTTGTAGCCGGATATATGGCCAAACTTAGGTGTACTTCCAACCAAACGAACCGTGGCGTTTAAGACAGCTGCAGCTGGTAACGCGGGAAAGAGTTAGCCCTGCGTACACAGCGTTGCCATGATCAACCCGTGAGCATGTGAATGTATGCATTAGGGTCTTGGCAGCTTGAGTTGTAAGCGAAGCATTACCTCCGTTGAGGAGATAGCATCTACAGCTGGGCCACGCACGAGTGTCATCTGGCCTGGTCATAGGAGTAGCCTACGTTGGAGATACCCTTCCCACATGATTTTAAAAGTTGAATTGCTGGTCTAGGATCACACCCAAAATCCCGCACAGTAGTAGAAAAGAAACTACAGGAAAGCGAAGTTGTAAATTGATTTGACTGGCCACATGGGCACCCGCAGATATTTTTGCAGGACGGGAAAAAACACAATGGTCACTTTTGAAAAGCCTAGAGGGAGGCCAAGTGAGGTTTGATGAGAAGAGTCACCACTCAGCATAAAGTCATAACATATAATTCTACAAAGCGACATGGACAAATTGGGTACACTGTAGATATAATTAAAATTGTTTAAATTCTGACTTAAAGTTAAATTCCTCAGTTTCACTTTGTGTATCATTAGTATCATTAGTGCTTTCGTGCGAAAAATTTGTTAAACACCAAAAAGTAGTAGTTAAAAAAATAGGTGTCAATTTTTCCAGTGCCCCCTCTTGTCCCTATGTGCGAGCGCCCATGACTGGCCTACCCACGGCTATCAAGTCAGATGAACTAAGCTTTACCGAAGTTCAGCCGGAGACACAGAGCGCCTCCGATGTTTGAAGCATTTCCTCCACTGAAGAGCTGGCGTGAGTGTCATCTGCGTAGTGTTGAGCCGCAGTGCATATTTTAACTGTTTAACAAATGTCCCAGTAGTTTTAGGATTTCCCAAGTAGTTTTAGGGTTTGCCCCAGTAGTTTTGGTGATTTTATTTCATGTAATACTCTACTTTCCATATTAGTTTACAACATTGAATCATTAAGCTTCTAATTCTCTTCATTCGTTTGGTTACCTCATATCATAAATGATTCGTATAAATTAAAATATTTTAAACGTAATTTGTCATTTCTAAGTTCTAAGTTCTAATGAAACTCCGTAGTCAAAAGTGGAAACACTCACCAAGCAAACATTTATTGAATGTAACTATAGTATAGTTGGTCTAATTATTCTCCTATTCCCGTTGGCTGACTGCAGGATACATCGTACAAGTGATAGTATTGTGATCGGAGTGTTGTGGGCTTTTGATGACAACGAATATGTTTTATTTTGGAAAATGAAGTTCGTCGTGTTTTCTAAAGTTAAAGCTGTCGCTGTTTGTTAGGCAAATGTAGTTAGACAAATGAAACAAAAAGCCATAGCTAATGCTTCAAGTGTGACGGTATGAATCGGCATGCCATACCGGCACCTCTCCTGGCCGGCTAAAAGCATACCGGTTCTTCTCCAGGCGAAAAATTCATACCGGTAGGGAAGGGGAATGGTTCTTAGCACGCAGATATGGTTACGATTGTCTTCAGACGAAGAGAAAACGTAGACATGGTTACGATTGTCTTCAGACAAAGAGAAAACGTAGACATGGTTACGATTGTCTTCTAATAAATGAATTTACATGTAGGCATGGTTACGATTGTCTTTAGACGAAGAGAGAACGTAGATATGGTTAAGATTGTCTTCAGACGAAGAGAACAACGTATACATGGTTACGATTGTCTTCTAATAAATGAATTTGCATGTAGACATGGTTACGATTGTCTTCAGAGAAAGAGAAAACATAGACAATGTCATGGTCTATGTACGCGATTGTCTTCTAATAAGTGAATTTGCATGTAGGCATGGTTACGATTGTCTTCAGACGAAGAGAGAACGTAGATATAGCTACGATTGTCTTCAGACAAAGAGAAAACGTAGACATGGCAACGATTGTCTTCAGACAAAGAGAAAACGTAGATATGGTGACGATTGTCTTCGGACAAAGAGAAAACGTAGATAAAGCTACGATTGTCTTCAGACAAAGAGAAAACGTAGATATGGTTACGATTGTCTTCAGAGAAAGAGAAAACGTAGATATGGTTACGATTGTCTTCAGACAAAGATAAAACGTAGATATAGCTACGATTGTCTTCAGACAAAGAGAAAACGTAGATATGGTTACGATTGTCTTCAGACAAAGAGAAAACGTAGATATGGTTACGATTGTCTTCAGAAGAAGAGAAAACGTAGACATGGCTACGATTGTCTTCAGACAAAGAGAAAACGTAGATAGGCCTTGGTTACGATTGTCTTCAGACGAAAGAGAAAACGTAGATATGGTTATGATTGTCTTCAGACGAAAGAGAAAACGTAGATATGGTTACGATTGTCTTCAGAGAAAGAGAAAACGTAGATATGGTGACGATTGTCTTCAGACGAAAGAGAAAACGTAGATATGGTTACGATTGTCTTCAGAGAAAGAGAAAACGTAGATATGGTGACGATTGTCTTCGGACAAAGAGAAAACGTAGATAAAGCTACGATTGTCTTCAGACAAAGAGAAAACGTAGATATGGTTACGATTGTCTTCAGACAAAGAGAAAACGTAGATATGGTTACGATTGTCTTCAGACAAAGATAAAACGTAGATATAGCTACGATTGTCTTCAGACAAAGAGAAAACGTAGATATAGCTACGATTGTCTTCAGACAAAGAGAAAACGTAGATATGGTTACGATTGTCTTCAGACGAAGAGAGAACGTAGGCATGGTTACGATTGTCTTCAGACAAAGTGAAAACGTAGATATAGCTACTATTGTCTTCAGACAAAGAGAAAACGTAGATACAGCTACGATTGTCTTCAGACAAAGAGAAAACGTAGATATGGTTACGATTGTCTTCAGACGAAAGAGAAAACGTAGATATGGTGACGAATGTCTTCGGACAAAGAGAAAACGTAGATACAGCTACGATTGTCTTCAGACAAAGAGAAAACGTAGATATGGTTACGATTGTCTTCAGACGAAAGAGAAAACGTAGATATGGTGACGAATGTCTTCGGACAAAGAGAAAACGTAGACCATAGACATCATTATTAAATATAAGATGTTGACATAGATGTAGACATTGACATCATTATTACAAAGAGAAAACGTAGACCATAGACATCATATATTAAATGTAAGATGTCTGTGACGTAGACATGGCTACGATTGTCTTCAGACAAAGAGAAAATGTAGATAATTATGGCTACGATTGTCTTCATATAAAAAGGAACGTAGACATGTTTTCGATTGCCTTCTAACTATATATTGATCTAATTATGTTTCAAACTCCAAACTTCTAAGACTAACTTAAATAAGGATATGAATTATAATAAAAAGCAAATTTGGTCAAATAAAGTGGCTAAAATGGGCTCCATTTGGCAGCAAATGCTCTAAAATGCGTTGCTGGGGCTCAGACTCCGCTGGGAAGTTTACGACACTCCCTCAGACCCATAATCGTGGCAGAATTTGTCCCAGTAGTCAAAACCCGTTAAAATATGCACTGTTGAGCCGTACCTCTCAAAGGAAAAAGGAACTGACGTCAGTGGGGAATCGAGAAGTTTGGCAGGCATTTGACAGGCATATGCTTGGGAAAGCGTCTCTTACTTAAACGGACCAGTGTGGAATCTGTGGATTGCAGCATATGAAGGACGGCTGAATAAAGAATGCCAAAGTGATTAGGTGGATTTTGCCAATTTTGGCATCACAAGATCATTGTTTTGAGGTGAATTATACTAACGGATACAACAATGTTGTATCAGATTAGTTGAGTAGAGATCTGACTAAAAAACTAGAGACACTTAAAGATTTTAAAGATGTAAAGTATGTGTATATTATAGTTAGAGACATAAGATTTATTCTTTGTGAATGTATAGTATAGACGAATGAAATAACAAGTCATTTGATAATGGATTAGTGTAGGAAAGTCTATGTAACAGCATTTTGAAGAGGCATATGTAGCGAATACAATTATTATCAAATATTTCGTTTTATATTATTATCATTATTTGTGAAGTTTTAACTAGCCAAATCGACGTCTGAACAGACCCACTAACAGCCTGTCATTGATGGAGTGCTAGGTGGTCTGGTTTTTGAAGCCTGAGCAACAGCCACTGTTTCTTGTCTGAGTACTCTATTTGTACCGATGTCGGTCTCTCTCAAGTCATCTATGATGGCTATATCCATAGCCTCCAGCTCATCCATTTACAGTCTTGCCTTAATAGGTTCCAGAAGAGTGCAGATATTCAGTGTCTCTAGCCAGAGTGTTCCTCTAATGTTAAGTCCCTTGTCTCTCCTCTCGCATTGGGATGGCGACCTGAGGGTCCCTGACACCCATCCATGCCGCGAAGCAAGCAGAAACTTTGACGCTCTGATCTCCAATCGTGTTAATCGTAGTCATCAGAACAAATTCTCCCGTCCAGAGGCGCGTTTACAGAAAACGGGGCCCTAGGCGCAAATATTTTTGGGGCCCTTCTGAACTTCGAAGAGTCTGAAACTCTGGTGGTGTTTAGGCTATCATGTGCAAAATACCTACAAAATTGAACTTGAAGCCGTTTTTGTCGCACACGACGTTTAAGGTGCCAACAATGAATTTTTCTCGTCCTTAATATGACCTCATTCTTGGCACTTTTTTCAAAAAACAAAGTACTTTTTCTTTTACATTTTCTGAGGCTGTTCGTCTTCATATGCAATGTCAAGATCGCTTTCAATACCAAGTTTAAGTTTTACCTCTGTCCTCTATTTTGGGGAAATTTTCTCTAACATTTTGAGCAAAATTGTTAAAAAATGCAATATCATTAGCGCTATCTTATTTCGTTTTGCAGCTCCAGAATATTAGCAACGTTTCGTTGCGTCAGATTGTAATCAATATTTAATACTATTAAAATTTCAATTACTTTTACTTACTGGTTATCAATACTAATAAAAGTTTTGAACACTATAAAATGACGGAATAATCAGCCTAAAGCAGGGTTCCCAATCTTTTCTATGCCACTGGACACGTAGGCCTAAACTGCAACAGACGCCCGTTGCTGCGTGTTGCTAACAAGATTGATGTTGTTTTGCACAAAAATGAATTATTAGCCCAAATGAACAAAGCAATTATAAATTAGAAAAAATATTCTTTAACAATTACAATAATAATAACAGTATATTATTCTTTTATGTGAATGTCAAGCTGTAAAGAATATTAAAAAAATGAAAATAGGCCTAATTCTAAATTTTAAAATGTTATTTTTTATTGTTGAAAAAATATTATAATTCGTTTGGGGGCCCCTCCAAGATTTGGGGGCCCTAGGCGCGCGCCTAGTGCGCCTACTGGTAAACGCGCCTCTGCTCCCGTCCACTTGTTAGGTAAGCTTACAAGGATCAGACGATTGTTCTTCTGTTGGCGAATGTCCTTCCTCTGTATGTTGACTGTTTTCAAACATAAAGAAAATCTAATGACTTCGTTTTGTTCGTGTTTAGGAGTCTTGGCTTTAGACGAATGCGCAGCCGCATGGCAATACATTGACATCAATCCAAATAACCGATCGCTCTGTCCAGAAACACCGCAAGTAAGTAATACCAAAAGCAACTAACATCAGAATTAAGTAAGACCGGAAGAAATTGACAAGGGTATTAAGTATGAAATGAGTAGAACCGGAACGAAGTGACGTTGCAAATTAGCAAATCCAGAAGTAGGCTATAACACCGGAAGTAAGTAACGCTAAAAGTGACTAAATACTGGAGCAAAGTAAAACCGCGTGTAACACCGGATGCTAGTTATATCGAAAGTAGGGAACGCTGGAGGTAACACCGATAGCAAGTAACGTGAGACATTCATTATGAGCAAACGCAAATGCAGTGGCGTCTTTTTAGGGTTAATCGTAAGAACAATGTTTCGTAACTAGAAAGTCATTTTAAGTCGTCCAGAAAGACAGTCACCGGATGACAGAAACAGTGAATTTGCATCTGTTACCTAAAGCAGCGTAAAAAAGATGGTGGAACTGGTTTCCGCGCGTTTTGTACTTATCTAAACAGTTTCTTTGGTGTTATTCTTAGTAGTAAGCATTTTACGGACATTTGACATAAGTAAGCCTACTTTCTGTAGTTGGGTAGCTGAGTGTGAACCTTAGCAGGCACAGAGTCAACAAAATACGATTTTGTTGACTGAACATTTTGCAGACAACAGTCGTACATGGCACCTTTGAAGGCATCTGCCTCTGCCCATCTGTCGGCGACGCATTGCATTCACCTGGGTCTGTCAGAGAGGGAGGCATTGATTTAATAGGCCTGCACATCCACTTCATGGTTAGAGCAGATCCGTCGTTTCATGTGCACATAGGTTAACCTTTCGACTTATACGATATCTAATTATAACCAGACACCATATAAGAATGGCAGTAAATATAATGGCGACCTGCTAGGTGTACTGCCATTTGGCGGCAACCTTTCGACTTATCCGATTGGACTGATTAATTAATTATTGTGAGACGTCGTCTCCAGCTGCCCAGGCCTTGTCTGTATTTGACACTCGCTCCTAATCAAATGAGGATATCACTTAACCGCAGTTGCACGGTGCAACCATGAGCAATATGGCGATAGCTGGTTGAACTCAGGAAAGGCAACGTAAAATGGTTGCTTATATTATTCCTTTCGTAGGTCTATTATACTCTCTTTCGTTTGTGTAAGATTCAGAAACAACGGTCAGAGCAATTAATTGGTCCAAGAACAAACAACGCGTGTTTCTGTGTCCATAATTATACCATACGCATTTATGCCTACTAATTGGCGTTGACCTCTAAGTCGTCTGTTAGGCTGTGGGAACATTATTTAATTTGCACTTGAAAGCTGTTTTTACTTTACGTTGTCTTCTTTAGTCGCGTCCCTCAAACCGCGTCACTACCACGGAAAGAATAACACATCTGCGTTCCGCAATGAACAACCTAACATTGACGGGAGGATCACCTCTAGACGCCTACCTTGTCGTACTCTTCGATGACCACGGGGTAAGTCTACACTGCACCCGTTCAATATATACTCTTACTTCACGCTTAATTAGATAGAGCTTAGTCTAGCGAATCAGGCATTCCTCTTGATCCTGCTGTTGAACTGCACTATATATTGATTGTTTTATTACATTGTGTTACATTAAACTGTAGAAAAGAAAAATATCGTAAAGGTATAACAGTTTAAAAGTTAGGATTGTTTACCACAAGGTGTCTTCAGCCATACATTTTCCACCACAGTTTTATGTGACGCTGAACAGAGGCTCAACATAAATAGGGCACGTGATTCCCGTTTCTGCGTACCGGGCAAATGACACTCTGAGCTATCATTATAGGATATATAGCGTTGAAGTGACAGCGTTTGCATTATGCCTGCCATATTTGCATCTCTAAATGTGGCTCTGTAACGAGCATGAAACGCCAGCCTATATCTCCGAGCCACCGCTCGGAGATATAGGCTTATAGGCCTATATAATTGTATGCTAAATTTACACAATTTAGCATACAATTGCTTACCGAGGTTTTGACCCTCGCACGAAGACGACCAGTTTTTGCCAAATGACTCGTGGGTATATGACGTTCGTCGGTGGTACTCTTGGTCGCTTGCATGTCTGAGCTTGCTGAACAGATTCTTGGAGTAAAGACAACGGACACATTGTTTGCGCCGACGTTCCTCGGTCACTAATCGGCAGAATTTGAAGATGAGACCTTAAGTTTTCTCATGCCGAATTCCTCGCATTTAAACCTCACCCATTTAATTAAAATTATTAGTTTGCCTTGTCTATTAAACCCCACGAGCCACGCTTCGAAGCAACTTACGTACATGTATGTGGCGCACTGAGACGAAGTAGGTACCCGCAGAAGGCGACATAAAACCCGGAAAACGCAACTTAAGTAGTTGTATCAAGTATAAACAGAAAATTCTTTGGAGATATGAATGATTTGAAGTTAAGCTCAACACATCAGGTTCCTGGTGATCTCTCGCATAGCCTCGAAGCTTTCTATGAAAGTTTTGGCTCCAGCAATACAGCTATCATAAAGAAAGAACTATTCTAACGGTTGCTATGCGTTGAATTGCAGTGTTGGAAAAGTCCTAAATTATTTATGTAACGACGATTTATAGCAACTAAAAGCAGACGATGGAGCGCATTCCATTTGAACCTAAGATGATCTGCATACAAAACCATGAAATATTTGAGAAGATGGAGTCTTATGAAAATGCTTGTTACGGGTTATTGATTAATATCTTCGTTAAACTTAAATTATTCAAGTATCTCCGCTTACTTCGCCGCTATTTGAGGTTGAGTTCATATTTGTAAACGACAGGATACATAAATTACAAATTAAATAACTCTTTATGAACGATAATCAGAATATGCAGAGCAGATAACAAGATGGAGCCACACGCAGTTCAAATAATAATCGGCCTAGCAGACCATTTACATGTAATGATTAAGCAGTCGATAGATCTTAGACTCACTTAAATGTAAAATATCGATGGTCGTCATTTGTTGTGTAGAGCGGAGGATCCGCCTGGGATGCTCGCCTCCAATACATAACGGGATTCTCCGGTTCAGCAGGTACTTCATATTCAAAGAATACATAGGTCAATCAATATGAACGATTCTACAGCGGTAACATCTAGACTAAATTCAGATTTAGTCTAGATGTTTTAAAAGTGAATTAAATGGAGAAACTAAGATGTTAAAAAATGAATGGAATGGAGAAATTAAGAAACGGAAAGTGTGAGGAAGCATTGATTTGTGTGTCTTGCGTATGATACTAGTTTGAACCAGTGTGAAAGATGCTGAGGCTATGATTTCATGTATGTGTATATGAGCCATTTTGAAAAATTCTATGTGAGAGATTAGACCTCAGGATAGTTTATATCAGCAATTTTAAAACTAGATACACGTTTCAAGAATAATCAACCGGTTGTTGCTGAATTGTGTTGTGGCAACACAAGTCAGCAACAACCGGTTGAGCTTCAGGCAAAATATTCAGTTCAAGGACGAAGCCTACGAAGACAAAATAATGTAGTATAATAAAAACAATTGTTCTGTTTAAAGTAGCCTACATGTATATAATAAACGAGCAAGTCTAGTGACAGACGTGCGCTCATCTCCAAAGACCATGCACCATCAGGACACACTGTTGTGATCAACTCGGAACAGCAACAGCCTGTTTGGGTCTTGATGACGTACCGGCGGTAATCGATTTTGTTGTTTTTTCTCAAGGCTTTGGTCTGATAACGAAGAACCAAACTGCTTTGTGGACCGATGGCAGATATTTCCTTCAAGCGGACATGCAGATGGATTGCAACTGGATACTAATGAAAATACGTAATCATTCATTATCTTATAACGCTTAGATCTTAGCAGCAACATCCAGAGGTGGACAGCATAATTATAGCCTAAGAGTTGCGGTCAGAAGTAGTCAGATTCCATACAGAACAGACCAGTTTGGTTCTCTGTCGATAACGACGGTCAGGTCGGTCGTCCGGGTTGAATGGGATATAGTTTGGCCAAGGCTAGAGATGCAAGAAAATTCTGTTTGTGTGTAACGTACATCAAGTTTTATTTTCGGAAGTGTGCTCATGTTCGAAGTCATCATGTGCAGAGTTAGTTCGTCCAGATGAATGTGCAATTATGATTAGTAATGCTTTTACTCTTTGCTCCATGAATTCCTCAGTCGACCTACTTTTAAGTATTTACATATAGACTAATGCGTTTGTGTTGTATAAGGCTTTTGTGCAAAGTATTGCATAAACAAAAAAGCAACGCACTTACAAACGCACTGACCCAAATCGACCCCTCGACCATACAACCCGCTGTTCGTTCACAAGATTGACTTTGCAGATGGCATGGTAAAGCTTCAAGGTAAACAGTTTCCACAATCTGCATACCATCTGTAAATGAATGTGAAAATAAGGACAATGGTTTAGTGAAACACTCGCTATTGATACTTTTGGGTTTATAGCCTACAATGAGACTTGTTTATGTGCGTGAATAACCGTTTTATGCATAAAGTGCTTTGTTTGTTTTCTATCTCAGTCAACATTTGTGTGGAAAGTCTTGAATCCAGCAACAAAGTGTAGTTTGATGTTGTTCTCTTCTAGGTCAGGCTGGCTATCCAACGGGAGAGGAGTGGCTTCTCAATGTCCTGCCAGATAACGCATTAGTAGGAGCCTATCCAAACTACGTTTCTATCAGTTGGTATTCATTCTCTTGGACCGTGAAATTAAAACAGTCTACGTGACTATACTGTTTGGATCATGCATGCTTAGTAATGCACACTTTTGCTCTGGTTGTCACAGCATTGTAGCAAAGACAAAAACGAGGCCAAATAGGATTAGAGACAGACAGACAGACAAATAGTCTGACAAAGGAGAAAATCACTGCTAAATATTGGCAAATCGGTTAGGCGCATTCGCTGGACTCTTCCTGTTTGGAGCAGTGTTGTGGATAAGCCGATACACTCCTGTATGTGGATGCAGGTGTCGTTGTTATCTCGGTAATAGTGGCCTACATTGAATGATCGTATTCTGTTATCATATAAGATGCATTAACACGCGACAATTCTATGACACGACCAGATGCAACATTCAGGTGTTGATGCACTAGGATATATCCAAGTCACCTGACCGTCTGACCGTCTTACAAAAAGACTTAACGTCATTATTGAAATGTTGCTGCATTCTGATATCTCAGGCACCTGGCAGTCCTATCAGAAGGCTCTCTTCGGCAAAGCTACACTCGTCGAAATGGACAAGGATCTTGTGGACATCATCTGGACGGACCCAAATCGACCCCTTCGACCTAACAATCCACCTTTCGTTCACACAATTGAATTTGCAGGTATACCACTTATGCAGTGCAACACCGATTCGTATGCCACTGTTTATGTATTCATCTCAGTGTCTAATAATGATGATGATGATAATAATAATAATAATAATAATAATAATAATAATAATAATAATAATAATAATAATAATAATAATAATAATAATAATAATAATAATAATAAAAATAAAATAAAAAAAAAAATAAAAAAGCAAATAATAATAATAATAATAATTCTCCGACTGTCGAAGACTACCGGTGACACTCGCGAAACAAGCTTCCTCTTCCAAGGCCTATCGGTCATTATCCAACGCTTCAACGCGGTGGCTTTCCAGGGCACCATGTCAAGGCTGCCGGGAGCCGACGAGCGGCGACAGATCCAACAGAGGATATCGATAATAGAGCTACTTTTAGCCAACACTCCATAATAATAATAATAATAATAATAATAATAATAATAATAATAATAATAATAATAATAATAATAATAATAATAATAATAATAATAATAATAATAATAATTAATTATCGATAATTATATCAATACAGGCATACTAGCTTCTCTGTGGTTTAAAATCAATGAAACTAACAATTAAGTTAATTAACAGAATAAAAAAGACAAATAATTTGTCTAATAAAACCAATTATGCTGTTCTGCTAATTAAATGTAGTCACGCAATTTAATGCCGAAATCACACGTTTACTAATTCACGAAGCTTCTTGTTATGTTGTGCCCAAATTGAATTGTCTGCATTTGTTTTTTGAAAGATTGTAGCAAAAGTCTGTTATTATCCAACTGAATTAACTCTTTGTGACTTGAATCGCGTGCAACTCTCGGCAACAATGGAAGCATCTGTTTGTTATCCTTCCAGCAACACATTGCTGTCTCGTTGAACAGCCATACAACGTGCAGTAGGCCTAGCCTATACAATTAAAACCGTTTACAACAAAGCGCGTCAAGGGCTGATCATTTTTCGAATCATGATGACATTATCGAATCAAATCGAACAGCAGCATTCGATTTTATATCGAATCCAATATCGAAGCTTCGCAGCCTCTCGGGTCCCTAATAGATAAGCCTACATAGGCCTATTTATCCGTGTATGTGTGTATGTAAGTAAGGTTATTGGGTGGTATGCGAGTGCGAATAAGTTAGCAAGTAGCCTAGCACATAGATAGGAAACTAGATGGGTAGGTAAGTAAGAAAGTAAACAGGAAATATTTTAGTAATGTCTTTTTATGTTCTTATGTAGATGGGCATGTCATTGTTAGATTGTATATGTAGGTGTGACATGGCAGACCAAATTGTCGCAAGTTCGAGCGAAATTTGCTGAACAAAATGCCGATGCATTAGCCGTCACGATTCTTGAGGAATCTGCATGTAAGTCAACTGCCATCAAGTTATCGTTTGTACAAAATTATGAACATTTGCTGATCTAAATGCTAACGACTTCTTTTGTAAGTAGCGTCTTTAAAAACCTCTCAAAAGCGGACATTATTAATTTATTATAGCGCCATTAATTTATTATAGCGCTATTAAAGTAATAATAATAATAATAATCGTGTTTATTGATTGAAACTGACAAATCCAGTAAGATTACACGAATTTGTAGAGACAAATGATTACAAGTTATACAGATTTAATGACAGTATGGCAGCCTGTTAGGCGCTCATCACGTCCTACAGCGTCCTCATTTTACCGTCGCCATCTAGGGAATGAAAGGCTGAGTCGACTTTACGGGGGTAACGGGTATCGACCCCGCTTCATTCTTGGATGTTCTGCTCTTCGTGCTGGCGTGTTATCATTATTATTACCGTCATTCACGTTATAGAGGGTATGCAGAGCTCCTCTGAGTAAGTTTCTTGAGGGGCGGCGTTATATAAATTCTTGAAATGTATTAATGAATCAAGATGGTCTGCTGATGCAAAGTTAAGATCATTTCGCTTATTGTATTATATACTTTCGTCATGCAAAGCAGGATTTAATTCTATGATTTTCTATCAAACAGTGTTGAACTGTTGGTGGTCATTGGGTGGCTCTCGTCTGTTACGGTAGCTGTGTGTCCATTTTTGCGCTCGTCCAGTTCTTGAACTCATTCAGGTCTAACTAAACTTTAGAAAATTTATCGTTTTGACGTCTATTTACCCACCGTTAGATTCCTTCCTTTGTCCTCTTACCTACTGGATTTAGACCAGCACCTCTCCAAAGAACAACCTCTGGGGACTTTCCATTCCAAGCGATCATCAACGATGCCTTGTACATTATAAAAACAACGGGGCCATGAGTTGAGATCACATAAGATCACCTAAACTCTCTTTGGAAACCGCGCAGATGCAAGTATTTCTCCGTTACATTTTGTGGCATCACTGTAATCCTGCATAAACTTTCGGTTGGAATTTCTACATAAAGCTTATCATGGTTCTCTACAAATGTAGTTTGATTTCTGTTCTCTCTTTCTATAGCAGTTTTATCTGCAGTTTATGCAGCAAGCTCTGATCTGATTTCCGAGAATCTAGTCAACGTAATTGCTTAATTAAATCAGCATTTTTAGTCGTCTTTATATCTATTTAACTATTTTTGTCCTTTGAGAATGTGTCCGAGAGGCGATGTATAAATATTCTGTTAATATTTTATTATGCGAATGAATGCTTTGCTGTAGGGCTGTTTAACCTGCGTGGAACGGACCAAACGTCGTCTCTCTTCTTCGCCTATTCTATTGTTCTTCCGAATGAAGCAAGGTCAGTTCCGACTGTTTCTATGCAGGCTCAAGTATTTCGTTGGGCCATTAAAAATGAGAACATCGCGTTCAATCTGAATTATTTATTTCAATAATATCTTTTTTCTTTTCAAAGGTATGCAAGTAACTTGTTGCCAAATGTTAAAATTCTTTGTTTCCAGGGAACGGTTTTCAACAATTTCTCCAAAACGTCTATGCCACGCGATCGTTATAATGATGATCCGGTCTATAAATCTCTGTGACATTTTTCGCCACTCAACAATGGCCAACTTCAGTTGTTCTATTGTTGTAAATTTACGACTAAGGTAGATGTTTGCCAAGGGCACCCCAAATAGCACAGTCTACCGGGTTTAGGTCTGGGCTATTTGGAGGAACATGTCTGATTCGATGAAGGTTCTCCTGATGATGGAATTTGAGCGGATCAGTCTGTGTGTAAAGGAGCTCCGAACAAGACTGACAACGTCGAATTGTGAGATTTAATCATCTTGCTCAGGAAGTAATGACCTCTTTCTAGAACGCAGCGCTGAGATCACAATTAGTATTTACTGTTAACTTCTTTGAAGTGAGTATATGTCCAACATTGCACTAAATTCAGGGATTTTTCCCATTCGAGACAACCGACCGAAACATGACAAAGATCTTGGCTGTCTTCGATCTGCTGAAAGCATGATGCTGCAGGCTTAAATCGTATTCGTAAGTATACGAGTCTTGTTGCTGGACGCCATTTGTTTAGGCCTATTACATTGTGACTAAGGTAACATGACGATCACTATGAGAATTTGAGATTCCTTGCAACTGTAAATGTCTTTTCATAGTGAACCAAATGCTTCGTAAATAAATCTGCTGATTGTTAGGAAACAAGTCAAATAGCTGCTGACTTCGTTGCAGGCGCTATAGCGACTGGCGGCCTTCGTTATCTCGGCCCCATCTACTATCATTCTCTTTAAGTGGAAAAGCTTTCACAGATCCGAACTGCTTAATTTGGAATTAGTATCCATCATAGAAAACCATTTAGTCTCTAAGATTCTACTCGAAACACAATCAGGTTCATTTTACTTTTATGAAAACACTATTGAACGCATGTTCTCATAATGGCCCACCCGGTACATTAGGGAAATCAGTCTCTGATCTGCTAATATCAGAACGTTATGCCAAGTTCTACTCCCACATGTTAGAATGGCTTGATACACCTTTACTGTTCGAATCATCTACCCCGATAACTCAGCCGGCTGTAGAGAAGCAGTTGCTCGCAGTGTTGAAACAGAAGCTAACAAGTCGTTGGCCCTAATCTCGAGATTTTTAGAGGACCTTTAACTGTAGCAAATACGATGGGAACCAGCTGTGACACATTTCATGCACTCCCACGCTCATCGAACAAAACCAAAGAGGATTCAGCTTTTCACTCGCACCTCAGAGCGATCATTTTGCAGGGTTTTTGGACCTTGTTCTATATCAGGTAGAACAATTTACGACTTTGTATTTCGTTTGAGCAGAATAAGCAGCGAAAAATCATTGACACTTATGACAGAAACTTAGAATGCGATGTGTGTTTCAGATTGTTCCTAAATAACCACTTGAGTATGATCAATTCAACTGAAATTCAAGACCACCTGCAGATCTACGCCAACGGAACATGTCGGACCCCAGGACTCGACTGCATTAATGTACGAATGCACTTTGACTTTCCTTTCTTCATTCATGCGTTTATTCATTATGTATTTACATTTGTTCGTTCGTTCGTTCGTTCATTCTAGCCTACCAGCACCTCGTTTCCTTCGACTCATTCAAATCTTCCTGCCTGTTCTCTTTCCTTTTACGTCCATCTGCATGTCCTTCCTTCTTTTCTTTACTTCCCTTCTACCCTCTTTTGTTCATAGATACATAAGATGCACACACGATCGGTCTCTCCTTCTATACATGACTGTATCTTTACCACCATAGTCCATGCATTTGTTGCTCCAGCTTGGCCTCCTGCAACTCTCTTCTCTTGGGTCTCCCAGGGCAGCGTCTCTCTCTCTTCAATCGGTTTTAAATGCTAGGCTCATAGCCCGACTCTCTCACTTTGCTCATATCTCCACATATTATATGCTTGAAGTCTTGCGCTGGCTCCCTATTGCTGCGCGCATCGTGTATAAGGTCCTCTTTCTGGTCTCCAAATCCCAGCTAGGCAGTGCCCCGAAATACCTCTCAGACTATATGCGAAAACCGTTATCTGCATCCTCATCTCGCTCTTTGCGCTCTTCAGATCGGTTTGGTCTCTTTGTTCCTAGGCCTAGGACTGCTCTGGCCCAACACCGAGCGTTTGCTGTGGTTGGTCCCTCCACCTCAATGACCTTCACTAGGGCTAATATAATGACTGGGTTTTCCTCATCGGTCTCTCGCTCTTTTCTCCCGTTTCTTTCCGTGCTTAGCTTGCCTCTGAATATTATTCTGCGAGAGGCACTTAATAAATTATTAGATACGATACGATGCACACATACATCGGAACATGCATGCATGCATTTCATACAATACAGGCTTACATACATAGTTCATCTTGAGGTTAATATCAAAGTTTTATGATTGTGCTGTGTAGGTCTTCGAATACAGTGCCATAATGACTCACATCGAAGAGCTAGCTAGCAGAAACGAAAGCGTCTGGCTCGATACGACGGCAAATTACGCCACCTATTCTGCTGCTGGGGTTAGTAAGCGGCCTACGTTCTATGGAGAAGCAGGAAAGTTTAATTATTAAAGGAATGATGATGATGATAAAACAGCGTGTGCTGAGATAAAGAGAGAGAACGGTATAGAAAGGAGCGTGCAAACAGCAAAACAAGTGATAACGGAAGGTAGAAAGCGATGATGAATTGAGTTAGACAAATGTAACAATAATAAACTTCCATTTGTATTTTGACATTTTCAATTTTAAAACGTAACCTTTTGAGACTTGACAAGTTCTTCATCTGCAGTGTTAGAATTGTGCAAAGCAAAATATTTTGCATATAGCCTACAATGCCATAAATTGTAATTTTATAATTTTGCATCTGTAGGCTAAGTTTGCGCACTAAGAACGAAATATCTTCGGAATGCGAGGATACTTGATAGACAGCGCTTAAAACGATATCTTTAGCCGAGTGACCGGACAAATGGAAGACATCGCTTTAAAGACTCATCATATCCCAATGTCTGTACAAACATCAGATAACCTAGTTTCCATCGCACTTAGAGTAGAGATGAGGGGAAACTTTGTATTTCCATATAGTTGAAAGCTTAGGTTATAATTAAATTTTTAATGAATTGAAAACTTGGCGCTGTGTTTACATAAGGACTTCGCACGTATAGGCTTCTTGTTGATTAAATTAGAACAACTGTTTAAAGCATAACACATAAAATTTATATGTTTTTCTGGATTGAAATGCAGAATAAAAGACTGGTGCTTCGTTCGCCTATTGCTCTCATGAAGTCCGTCAAAAACTCAGTGGAGAAAGTGAAGTTTGCCGAATGCATTGTGAGTTTCGAATGCAAAACTTTTATCGTAGTGATCAGTTAACTAAGTAATTTAATGTAATCAAGCGTTATCTAGAGCTTTTATACAGGGCTCTGGCTGCATACTTTGTGCTAGGTTTAAGGGTTATACGGCTGAAGCGCAGGAATAAGTGCACCAAGTCCACAACTTACAACAATATGTAAGCTTCAGATTTGAATTGTGATCAAGTAAAAAGTGCAGAATATCACATTCTGTCAGAATCGGTTAATTATTTCAATAAGTGAATCAAAATTAAAAATAATAATATTAGCATCGCATGCTAGTATCAATTGGTGTTAGACGTACAATATCCATACGAAACGCATCATCCAAACCCAAATCCATACCAAAATCTGTGATAGTGGTGGTTCAACATCAGCCCTAAACTTATCTCCTTTGTCCCTCTTTCGCTGTATTATATACATAAACAGACACAGACACAGACACACACAGACACAGACGTAGACACACACACACACACTTACACACACACACTCACACACACACACACTCACACACACCACACACACTTACACACTCACACACAATCACACAAGCACACTCACACACACACTCACACACACACACACACTTACACACACTCAACACACACACACACACACACACACACACACATACACACAGATATAGAGGTTTTAAGTAAGCTTTGTCGTAAAGCAACTCGCGATTCTCACACACCTCTCAAAGGCTTTTAAAACAATGTTTGATGCATAGGCATATCTTCCTTAAAATATAGGCCTACCTTCCTTAAAATATAATGTCATTGCTAGCAACGTTCTTAATACTGTAAAAATAATTAAAAGGGACTAATGTGGCAGACTTTTCAATAAAATGAGAGATGAGAGATTAATGAGAGATTAATGAGAGATCTAACCTAAATTCGGTGCTTCTCTGCATAGAAATTTAAGTTACTATTTAAATTACTAAAAATTAACGAATAGTTGAACAAAGCTTAGAAATACCACAGTTTTTGTTGATATAGATGAATGGTGAAGGAAGTTGATTTGTGCCTGGTGTGTTTATTTTTTTTGAAATAGATGAGAGACTCGGCGGCAGTAATCGAGTTCTTGGTCTTTCTAGAAAAGGAGGTTAGTTCTTACTTTTAGTAAATGATGAATTTCCATCTCACTAGGGTTAACTGTTTTGAAACGTTTCATTAACGTATCGGCGTGTTTCACATCCGCTGAAGTTCAATGAGACTTTCGAAATAGATTAGTTTTACCTAAGAGTTCCAAAGTCTATTTTAAAGTTAAACAACTTGTGGCTTATTTAATTTTGCTATTTGAAGTTAGATTCGGGTGTCCATAGAACACTTAAATTGCAATTTAAGAAGTCTCTGGACTGGACCAAGGGACAAGTTGTGCTACAGAGTGTCGAGGTCTGTGGCCAAGAAAGGTAACACTGGATGCGTAGCTTCTTGTGATAGGATGGAGCGTTACATCCTGGAAGTTACATAAGAGAAGAGGATCGTATACAGTCAATGTGTATTTACATAGGCAACGAATGCAGATTGGTCCAGAATCATGTAACTAGAGATTTTGACTGAACCTTTGAATTTAACCGATTAACAGAGACGAGACAAACAAGACCAACTGAAGTTGGCTGATGCGAAGAAGAAAGAGACCAACATGAATGGCACTACCATTACTTACTTACTTATTATGGTTGACTACGTTGTCAATGAGAAATCCAGTAGCGTATATTTAGATAAATATTTGATTATTGTTAACACAATCTTCGACATTCTGTGAGCGGTTCATTTCCTGGTCTAGGGTCACAAGCTGGTTACGCAGAGAAGTAGCAAACGATGCATTTGGAAAGTGAAGCTGCAGATAACGCAAGTCTGTCTTTAGACCGTGTCTGCAGTTAGCAAGTATTTCAGTTGAGTCTTTCAGATAACGCAAGAGGCGGTTGGAATACATCTCTCGCAAAGCATCTTAATAATATATGTCTCAAATAATTCTCTCCACCTGAAAGATTGCCTCTGTAGCTTTGCCATGACTATCATCTGGTGAGCAGACACTTCCAAAGAAGAAAGGTCTGCAGCATATAGGATATATTAAACATAGAATCTAACTTACAGGTGTATAATGGAATCCTTTATAATGAAAACGAGGTTGAACGGGTAGAACCGAAAACCACCGCCTGAGTTCGGTCAGATTGGAACGATCATATGATATTATTACGGAGGGCGATCCACAATTATAGCACACGACTTTTCGAAACGTCGTTCGGTATAATTGTGGAACGTCCTCCGTTATAATATTATGATCGTGTGCTACGAGAGTGTACTAAAAGTGACTGGGATCCAATGGAGCTCGTCGTTAAAGTGTTAACGTACCTTCACTGAAGCGGTGGACCGGTTCAATATTATCACGCACCAATTGCCTTCACTGGCTCCATATTCAACAGCGAATGCAGTCCAAACACCTTTCCCTCATACACAACTGCCTTGTTGGGGTAGCTCCGTCCTACCTGAGGTCTTTTGCACTTTGGTCTCCTCCATAGGTCCACCCGCAAGGACCTGTCTCCGATCTTCAACTCGTAGTCTCATGGTTGTCTCACGTATGCGCTCTGCTACTGCCCATTCCAGGTGCTTTGCCCGTGTTGGCCCCTCTGCCTGAAACCTTCTTCCCCAGTCCCTTCGCCTTGAGTTACTTACTCAGTTCCATAGACTTCTGTCGATTTTTCTAGCACGATTCAATTTTAATTTTGTTTAATTCAGATTGCTGCTGGTAGAGAATGGACGGAATGCACGGCCGCCGATAAACTGCAGGAGATCAGAAGGTAATCGTAATCGTAATCTCGAATTAAGAATTAGGTTAAAATCTTTCACAAGTGATTCAGTTTATGTTCCCAAAAGACGACTGACAGTCCAATGGAAGACTTTACAGTTCCTGCTGCAAGACGCTGACTACGAAAACGTAGACCTATTTACAATTACAGCTAAAGATACTTTTTCGATTATGATGCATGCTTCGGAAAAGATTTATGCGGGGAAACCTGGTGCTTTCTGTCAATATATTGTCGATTAGGACATAAGCTACTTTTTAACCGCCATGAACTCTGCTCTGGCATTTCTGATTCTGCTCCTCTCGGCTGGTTAACTTGCATCCACCTACTTAGTCAATCATCTCAATTCGACGCCAATTGTCTTGACTGCGGCGTTCCACAAGTTTCTCTGCCAGGTCCACCGCTATTGTTTGCGCTACATACCACGTCTTCATTCGGTTTCCTACTTAATAAAGCACTCTAGACTACCATCTCGATTTTGAGGACACACAACTATGCTTGATGAGTCTTAGTCTAATAATTTAGCTTTCCATAAATTGTTTCTATTTTCTGCGATGTTCATTCAGTCTTTGATCGCCAGAAACATGCTTCTCTTATTAAATCCTTGTAAGAATGTTACAGGTCAACAGCCCTACATATTTGACTGACCAACACCTGATCTCCGGACTGACAGTTCATCGCTTCGAAGTTTAGCACAGGTTTTGACTTCACTGTGTCTTTTCGAGGCCATGTTACAACAGTGTACACATCAGTTCACTTAAACATATGGAATCTAGTAAAGCATGATCTTATATGCCTCAAATCGTCTTGGCTTCACTCGTAACTACTCTTGTTTCTTTCCGAGTCAACTGCTTCAATTACTTAGGCTACTCCTCATTGGCATTCCAAAAAAGATTTGCACAACTATAGATGCCAAATGGTTCAAAATTCTCTGGTGACAGCCATAACAGGCACCTCTTAATGTCAGCGTATATGGCATATAGTGCTATCATAACACTGGTTGCCATTCGAGCAAATAAAACAGTAAAAATCTGTTATATGGCTAAGAAGGCAGTATACCTTTTATCAATCAGCCGTTCTAGCTCCGCTCACTGCTCGCCACTAGTATTGCACTCAAGTCAACAGCGGACACTAATTCTTACACCATAACACTATTATTGGTGGCTTGTCCAAGGCTTTGAAATCACTGCCCAGTTCTGCGCCTTACGTCTGTCCTTTTCAAATTACTAACCCATCATTACGTGACTTTCGTTTCATCTGACCGTGCTTCTATGCATATTGCATGATTGCATTATATTGCTTTTACTACGACTTCTTTTGAAGCGAACACGGATTGATGCTTTGATCCGTCTGATAACATCTCTGTAGAAGTAATTAGAATAGAGATGTGTTATGCAACTGGTCAGATTCGTTCTTAAGTATTAATCACCAGTTTGCCTGTTTCCTTGTGTCTTTTCCAGCACATATCCAAATTTCAAAGGTCTTAGTTTCGATACTATCTCTGCTGTTGGACCACATGGAGCCATCATTCACTACCGTCCAGACCGTTCGAGTAGCGATACCAACAGCCCGATCAACACTGAGGAGCTCTATCTGCTCGACTCTGGCGGACAATATCTGTAAGTAAATCATCGTCTATTCTTATATTCAGCTATATTTAGCGTCTTTACTGGTCATCGCTAAACCATAAACGATCCCCATTAGCCATAGAGATATAGGTCTATTCGTAATCATAATGGTTTATTTCGAAAGCGCTAAACTAGAGTGACATCATTTCTTTCACACCAAACGCTGCTACGGGCCTATAGCTGCAAGTTTAGCTTAGGTAGATGCAAATGGAGCACTTCTGAAAGGTAAATGATAGAGGCCTATTCAAAAGATGCATTGAGACGAGCATTTCAAATTACTTTTCTGTTTTTAGGTTTTATCACCCTATGGTTATTTGCAGGAAACTATCTGCCTTGATTACTGTAATGGTACGGTAGCCACTACTCTTTCAGTGTTATTTGCACGCGCTTTAGTAGTTTCTGAAATGACTTCTGTTCCGTGAATTGTTGTAGCGATGGTACAACAGACGTCACGAGAACACTACACTACGGTACACCTAGCGCAATAGAAAAGGTTAGAAGCACGAATACTCACAATTCTTCATTTCATCTGTTTAGATTAGATTAGATTTGATTGAGATAGATTAGTCTAGATTGGATTGGACTGATTTGACCTCTGAGCTGGACTAGACTAGATTAAGATTTTAGACCAAATTATATCGGATTGGGTTAGGTTAATCTACGTGTAATTCATCACTGGTCCAACGTCAGCCATAGATACCACGGAGTATTTAATTTACTTGAACGACCAAAAAGAAACCAATCTCCCTAAAACATAGGAACAGCCACTTATATGCACTGTAGCGACTTCACTGTCGCAGCCTCGGCTATTGAAAGCGGGATAAGTCTATCCTCAACGCTTGACTAGTCATATTGAACGAGCTCAGATCGTCCCGTTTTCAATAATTGAAGATTATCAACAATTCTGAGGTTCTAAAAACAACTAAGATGGTTACGTAGACGCTACAACAAGATTGCTTTGCGAGATCTTAACAGTGCATACAAGGCCTGACCAAACTAAAGGTTTCGAAACACATTTAATTTTGATTTTTCTTTTAGGAGGCGTATACAAGAGTTCTGATGGGAAGTATTGATCTTGCTGAAACCATTTGGCCAGATGGTCTTTACGGTAGGTCTTACGTCTTCCTTATCTATTGCTTGAGATGCTGCATATCGTAATCGTTATCTCCGGGATTCACTGCTCAAAATGTCGCAGTCGTGGATCCAGTTTTATTTACAAGAGCCAAGTTATATCTAAGCCAGATCCTAACATTATCCCATCCACTGTTAACACTTCCCATCATCATGATGTAGAGGTCGACGGCAGAATTGTTGGCCTTCAGCAACTGACGGCGAATTTGAGAGTTGGGGAATCTGGCAGGAGACTACCAAGTAAGAGGAGAGATGTCGTCAAACATTCTGATGAACTTAATATATTTTTTTTGGTCGAAATTTTGAGGTTGATTTGTTGAGTCATCCCTCGATTCGCGCATCATATATTTTAGGCGGATGACGTTATTGTTACCCTCGAACAATACTCCCAACCCATAACTGCCCTTTGGGGAAGAAAGAAGTAGGCATAACAATTTTACCTTTAAGATCGAAATGGGTGAAAAGGGCCTCCACTGTCTTTATCGAATGTTATATGAATATATGATGCATGTGAATGAGTGATGGCCTACGTATGATAGGCTGCTGCTGTGATGATGCCACAAATGTTAATTGTTGTTTGTTGGCACAATGTAGGAAGCGATTTCGATGCCAGGGCAAGAGCTCCTCTCTGGAAGAATGGTTGGGATTACAACCACGGAACTGGTCACGGAATCGGATATGGTCTTAGCGTTCACGAAGGTATGGTCACTAAAACCAGGGATGCAAGAAATCAAACTTTTTCAAAACGAAAATTTGTTTTTTTTGTGTTTTTCGTTTTTTTTGTTTTTGTTTTTGTTTTTTTTGTTTTATGTTTTGAGATTTTCCTATTTTGGATAATAAAACTCATAAAATGGCATAATACCGTTCAAATTAATCAGATGCATATAAAATAAAATTAACTAGAACAGTAGAATGTCATAAAACGAAATTAACAAAGAATATACAACAATTGCCAGGAGAGTTGAAGAGACGCCATTTTTGGCATTTATAATTTATAAATTTGTAAAAACCCAAAAAACAAATTTTGCGGTGTTTTGGTTTTTTGGTTTTTTTTAAACCAAAAAAACCAAAAACCAAAAAATCAAGCCTTTAATAGCCCTGACTAAAACGCATCTTACCCTGATCATCACGAACCGTAGACCTATAGGTATAATTATGTGGAATTACAAAAACAACTATTCTGTGCGAATTCATGTGACGCCTTAATTATTTTAGTCATTCAGAACAATTGTTTCAAGGCATCTGCTCAGAAACTCTCTTAGCTCCGTCGAATGTTAACCGTTGTCATTTGCAGTTTGAAAGAATGTTTATCGTATCTAGTTAGATCTAGTGGAAGGACACGTTGTAAAGTGTTCATCTACTGCTGTTCCAGTTGTAGAAATTTGCGACCAGCTAAAACAGAACCAATTAAACTTTTACAGCACACCTTCAATTTATGTTTAGGTCCAGGACGAATTAATATGGGATTCAATCCGCAATGGACGCCACTCTTCGAAGGAATGTTCTTATCCGACGGTAGGTCCATTTGAATTAGCCTAAACGATTGTTAGTAAAGGTATCGGATTTTCTAGAGACCAATCGAAATCCTTTTATTCGATGTGAGAGCTAAACAGTCAATTCGGTTGAACGTTATGAACACTGGCAAATAATCAGACGAATGCAATATTAACATTATAATTATGAACATTTTCAAATAGTCTACACAATTTTCAAAAATATTCAAAACATTTTCAAACAATTTTCAAATACAAAATTTCACACTATGTGACTAATAACCGAAGCAATGAGTTTTCTGCATGGCTACAGCCATAACTAATTCATGTACGATTGTACGTACACATTTTAAGATATTACTACTGTGTTCAACTCTTTGCATGGCTTCCTCTTCAGCAAAGCATTTATCTCAAATTGGGGTTTATAGTAAAACATTTAACTCTGGCCAGCCTAATTCCTTATACATTAGATTTACCATAATTCAACGAGGTCATCTTATTGCCATTCTCTGGTCATACTCAAAACTAAACTTGTTTCTGGTGAACGGGATTTCTTGGTTGCAGGACATACATTTAGAAACTCTCTCCCTGTGTCGGTCCATTCTGATCAGACTGAAAGACTTACCTTTTCAATTAGGCCTATTTATGGTCCATGTGTACTTTTCTCTCTGTCTAACGGACTGATCTCCTGGATATTGACCCTATAAAGGAGGGTTTTGGGGCGCCATCGATTGATGCCGCACCAATATCTTCACTAACAATCGTTTAACAATCGTTCATTAGACAACGGCGTGATAAAAGTTATCAACAGCAATAATTACAGCTACATAGTATAAGTCAGGTAAAATGTTTTACATTGTATTCAGGAGTCTCGTTTCGTTTCCGTAGGCCTTTTGCAGCTCGAAAGAAACGTATCTCTCAAAGTCCTCTAAAAAAATTCGACATAGGCTGTTTTTCATCTTATAGATAAATTATTACAAGCGGCTCCACTGGTTTGTATATAGCACTACATTGCTAAGATTGTGCACTATAGTTTGAGAATGTTGAACTTCAGAGCCTGGCTATTACGAAGACAACAAGTATGGAATCCGTCTGGAGACGCTCGTCCAAGTGGTCGAAGCCAACACGCCGGTTAGAACTTATAATGTGTTGCAACATCGAAACAGATAATTGGTTTTCTCAATTATTACATGAAAAGGCCACGCCTCTGAAAAATTAACGAAATCTTGTACAATGTATTTGATTTGTCGACCGTATTTCTCCAACGGACTTCAGTTCTCCAATACGTTTTCACTTAAGAAAATAATACAGGCGGCCATCGATTGAAGCATCCAAAGTTATGATAAAGGCGCTATAGAAGTCATTTTATTATTTTATATTATAATATATACATGTAGGCCTTTGATGTATGGTTAGGTCAATGTTTATTGCATGGCAGTAATAAACGAATAAACGAGTATTGATTGATTGATTGAGTAATAGACACTGAATGCTAGAGTTTTTCATTACTGACACTAGAAGTAGGGCCGGCCTGTGTTCATGAAAGTCGCTGTATGAAAAGGCCACGCCTCTGAAAAATTAATAATATATGACTGTTTCACTATAATTATTATTATAGGTGGATGTCATTGCCCAGGACAAAGTATCCAAATGTGCTAAAGTGGATATTAAGGGTTACATAAATAGACGAGTCTGCAGTATCTTTCTAAAACCCACCAGCAATATATACCAATATCACAAAGCTCGACATGCAGAGCTTTCCATTCTGTTTGGCAAAAGACACTGAATGTAATTGATCTTGAACAGCTGGCTTTTATGGTCCATCCTATAAAAATCGTAACACCAACATGACGTATAATTAGCCTGCGTCGTGTGATTGTAACGAATGATACTTGACATGATGTAATACTTTGAAAGATAGTACCAACGCTCCTCGTTCATTTACCGGGTGGGCCATTAAAAATGAGAACATCGCGTTCAGTCATGTTTAATACAGAATCGGATTGTGTTTTGAGTAAATCTTAAACACGTAAATTATTGGACCCGAAGTATGTGATGTACTTACTTACCAAATTAAGCCAGTTCGACGTACTGTGGAGAAAGATTTACAACTTAAAGCGAAAAATCGTGTGATGAGGCAGGTGATAACGAATGCTGGGAATTAAAACGCCTGCAACAAAGTCAGCAGCTATTTGAATGTTTCCTAACGAGAGAAGAGCACGAAGCATCTGGTTTACTGAATCAGTGATGAAAAGACATTTACAGTTGCTATACAAGTAAATTCTCAAAGTGATCGTGCTTAGTCCAATGTAAAAAAAAAGCAAATTCCAGCAACAAGACTCGTACGCGAACGTGTACATTTCAGCCGCAGCATCATGGTTTCAGCAGTCGACGACCCCAAGATCTTTAGTTTCGGTCTGTGTGTCTCGGATGGGAAAAACCAATGTAGTGTTTATTGGACCCGAAGTCAAAGTAAACAGTAAATACTATTGTGATCACGTTCTAGAAAGAAGTTGTAATCGTAACAACTGGACGTTGCAGCAGCAAGAGGCACTCAACTTCCATCATCAGGAGAGCCTTCATCGAATCAGACATGTGGCCTCCAAATAGCCCAGACCTAAACCCGATAGACTGTGCTGTTTGGGGTGCCCTTGAAAAATCTACCTTCGTCATAAATTTACAACAATAGAACAACTGAAGTTGGCCATTGTTGAGGAGTGGCGAAAAATGTCCCAGAGATTTATAAACCGGAGCATCATTATAACGATTGCGTGGCACAGACGTTTAGGAGAAATTGTTGAAAACGGGGCGGAAACATAGAACATAACATTTGGCAACACGTTACTTGCATTTTGAAAAGAAAAAAGATATTAATGAAATAAATAATTCAGATTGAACGCGATGTTCTCATTTTTAATGGCCCACCCTGTAGATATGTTAAATTCTAAACTGCACCAAACAAAATTAATATTAAGTTAGAATATCTCTGCTGTCTGCAGATTCATATCGCAGTCATCCTTCTCCTTTTGATTTTGAGCTGTTGTCACGTCTACAGTATGATACTTTAGCCATGAGTCCAACCAAATCTGCATTAACCATTTACATAGACTGACTTGCGTTACTGCTTAATGTAGGTGTTTGATTTTGTTGAACTAAACTCAGAGCGTTAGATTCATAGATAATATATTTGGTTGATTACGAATCACGCGAATATATTTAATAACAGAAATCCAATATCTATGCTATATCTCTTTTATTGTAGAATGTCTATACTTTGGTGATTGATATTCAAATTGTTAATTTATTGAACTGTGTCTGTAGAATCACTTTAATGGTAAGAAGTTCCTTGGATTTCATCCAGTAACTCTAGTTCCATTCGAACCAAAGCTCATCGACTACGATCTTCTAACTCTTAGCCAGGTCAGTCATTCAGTCTTTATCTCTTTTGTGCATCATGTTTTACTCTTTGTTGTACATTACAAGAGTTTGAATAACACTGCATTACTTATCACTACCCTGTGTGAAAAATCTGTAGCCATAGTAACACATATTCAGCATGTTTGCATGATAAATGACGTCTTTGGCTACTAACTGACGGGATATATCAGCCTATAAACAAAAGCGTGCTACTCTGCCATGTTTCTTTGTGCTTTGTAGAATTTAATGTCTTTAAATTTTTATAATGTCATTTTATTCAGCAAATAATTTTTTCTAGCGTAGGATGTTGATATTGCAGAAAAATTTCCTCAACAAGTACAACCAGCGTTGTCTGGACGAGGTTGGTCCATATCTTCGAGACGTTCGAAAGAACCAGGAAGCCTATGACTGGCTGTTGGCCAGAGTCCAGCCTATCCAGATGAGTAGTACGGTGAGCAAGGCCAGCCATCGAGCGTCTTCTAGTTCGTCTCTTCTGCTTCTGAGTGTCGTTCTGGCCACATTTGCGTTGATGACGACGACGAAGAGCTTTTGAGGGAGAACATGGTCTAAAGAATTAATCGATGGCGGAATCCCCTTCTTCTCTTTTCATATTGTTAATTAACGCCCCCTTCATCTTTGATTACGATTTTGATATTGATGTGTGCCAAAGACAATTGTTAATTAATGTATTTTTGTAATGAAAATGAAAAATTCCTTTTATATACACCTTGTGATTATTTTCTAAAAATGGCGCTGTTTAATTTAGATTTAAACTAATTACAGAAATGTGGTGCTAGCCAATTAATATAAGATGTATGCTATGTACGTTATGCTAAGATATTTACAGACTCGTTCTATTTTCTACTTTCCACGTGAACAGCCACCTAAAATGACTGGTCGACGGTTATTATAATTGACTGATGATCTATACTTTAAGTCTGTAACCCGGCTAAAGGCTCGCGAACGGAATGCTCTAGCGTCATGAAAAATTTGAAAAACCTTCTTATAAGAATTTGTAGTTCGCGATTTACTTTAAATGCCAATATATGGACATTTTTAATTTCGAAGTGGTGACTACCGTTGCAAAATTACGCCGCCATTTCTGATTTCTCACAACGTCATGCGACACACGGAGTCCTAAATAGAACATTCGCAAGGCATTTCGGGATTTCTCCGACAAGTCAAAGACGTCATCTACAGCTTCACTGGTAAGAGCTGCGTGTGTTGCATCTCATGCGCCTCTGTGCTATTATAGAGAGCTTGAGGTTCGCTTCCCGATGCTGGCTTATTTCAGAAATTTAAATCTTGGGCTAGCACGGTCCTTGCACGGGGATCCGAAATGGCGTGGTATCCATTCAAACGGGTGTGCAGTGGTGAAGGGTTGGGACTCATCGATCAATTCATTGAAAAATGAGCAGGGTCGAGGCCATAATTATTCGGTCGTTCTAGAAAAAAGCGAACGTTTACATTTTATATTTTCAAATCCAGCGGGAAAGATATATAGAATAGAGCAAATTCAAATACGCGGGAGTACCCGGTGAGTACCAGTCAAAGCAGTCAAAGTTAACCACCCAAATCAAGCGGGAACGATATATAAAAAAAAGCTTGGTGCTGGGTCCCCTTCTTTACATCATTTACACCTCTGAAATTGGTTCCCTACTTACTGCTTCTGCTGTGCTGGGTCACCTGTACGCTGATGACGTTCAGGCCTACCTGCACTGCCTTGCTGCTAACGCCACTGCTGCTGTTCGAGCAATGAGCCTGGCTTTGGGTGCCCTGGAGGCGTGGATGTCAACGAACCGCCTGCGCCTCAACCCATCCAAAACCCAATTTATCTGGCTGGGCACTCGGCAGCAGCTTGCGAAGCTAGACCTATCCACCATTGCTGTAGACTTCTCTCAATTTGTCTTTTCCTCTGTTGTCCGTGACCTTGGGGTTACACTGGACCAAGAGTTAACCTTTGCCCCTCATATAAACCGCCTCTGCCGTGATTTATACTATCAGTTACGCCAGAATATCTATCTTTGAACTCAGTTCATCAACTGTCTCTTGATGGTAAATCTTCTCGATTTAAAGTCATAATTGTAGGGAAAAGTCTTTAATGCGCCTCTTGAAAAATCGAAGGATTATTCAACGTTTACATGCGGTCTTCGCCCACCTCGTCTAACGGTGCGTCGATGTCTTCTGTCACGTGCGGGTTTCAGGTATCTTGAACAATTTCTCAAGGGTCTAAAAACTGTTCTTCAAAGCCAGCCGATGAATTATTTGGGAGATAACAAACTTTACAAGAACTTCTTCGGGATAGTTGAGGTGCCTGCTCATTTTGGAAGCGTTCTCTCCTTACGGAACTTGGAACGATTCAATCTGTTTCGCGTCCTTTGCAAGCTGCCAAGTTATCTATCAACTCAGTAAATATGTCGAAGAAAGTTTCAAAAATCGAGGAAATTACGGAGATTGTGCTGGATGATCGGGTGACGAGCGCTCTCATTACCAAACTCACGCCTCTTCTCACCCCGCTCATGGAGGCTATAGTTCAACAAATGGCCTCTGAAATTACCAAAGATGTGACTTCCGCTCTCACAAAAAACCTTGACTCAATCTGTCAAGATAATTTCAACAAAACCAACACTCAACTGACTATGACGAATGATAAAGTAAAACAAATGGAAGAACACAACGTCGTACTCACAAGAAAATTGGATGAGATGGAAAGACATTCTAAGCTATCCAACCTTATAATACATGGAATCCCTCGAACGAATGCATCTACCCTAAATGAAGAAGTCGTGGAATCTCAGACGAACTGGAAACCCCAGGGGGAAACTGACCTCTCACTCACGAATGCGGTGATCCAACTCTGCCAGACCAGGCTCCAGCTCTCAGTGACCCAGCAGGATATCTCTACCACTCACCGGCTACCTAAATCGGCTAATAATCTGGATGGACCAATTATTGTAAACTTCACCTCCAGACGGGTGCGCAATGACGTACTTAATGCTAGGAAAATTCTCCGTACTACCACCCACCATGGACAGCAACTTGATAGAATCTACATCAACGAGCATCTCACCAGAGCAAATGCCATCCTATATGCTGCTGCGAGAAAGCTTGTGAGAGAAAAGACCTTGGCATCGGCTTGGACCTACGGAGGAATCATCTTTGTGAAAAAATCCAATGAACCGGGCGCATTAAGGATCAAGATACAATCTACTGAGGATCTTGAACAGATCACCGCTTTCACTACGTCGGCCTGAGGAGAGGTCACTGCCTCTGCCTCTACTCTCTTCCATGTACTGTAGGAGATGTTACCGTGGACTGGCCACTTCAGTTATAAATGTACTGAAATCGGTGATGAGTTCTCCTCCCTCACCTCACCTTCAAATACCAAAGACTTGGACTTACCGTGGTAACTTTACACTGTATCAAATTAGCTTCACTTAAGCTTCCGTCATCAATGAATCGTTGCATCTCAGGTAGTTACCTAATTCGACCTACTCCTAACGATAATTTAATCATTGCTTTCTAGGAATGAACAAGATGATTGACGATTTAGCTAATCTCTGGGTCTTGATGAATCGTTGCATTCAGTTGAAGCCTGCTGAGTGTTTGATATTACTGGCTGATAAGTCTCTAGGAATCGCTTTGATCATTTTGACCTACGGTTGTGTATGAACTAGCAATACCTGCTAATTGATCTGTGGTAAATTGTGTAATGGAGGTTGTTCTAAGCAAATCCTTGGGACCTCTTGTTGTCATTGTCTACTGTGGCTGTCTGTTATATGACTGTCATTATTGTTTGATTTGATCCCATGCACAGATCCTTTCACTTTTGTTTCAGGGTTGCGTAACAATTTGCTATACGACTGTCATTATGGATTGATTTGCTTCCATGTATGGATTCTTTCAGTCTTGATTTAATTTGCTATACGACTGTCATTATTGTTTGATTTGACTCCATGTATGGATTCTTTCAGTTTTGATTCAAAGGTTGTGATACAATTTTAAAATTTGAAATGATCATTGTCTAATAAGATCTAAGGTGCACAACTTAGCTAATCCCTAGTGTCCTGATGAATCATAGCTTGCTGTTGCTGTTGGTTATCACTGCAGCCATACTCCTAGGAGCTGCTTCTGGCCTTGTGATTCAAGTCGATGAATAACTAGCTATGTTCACAACTTAATTGTTCATAGATCTCCCTACCTAATTATCCAGGTTTATGTGGAATTAGCTAAGATCACAGATTAATTCGATTATTGATTTCCCTGACTAATCATATGTAATCTAATCTGATCGTTATCTATGATGATGAATGGTTCAATTTTATATGTGCTTTTCTGTTCCTGTCGATGGTCGTGGCCACTGGACTGTTGGTCGGCAGCTTTGGCCAATTGGGCCTTTGTGTCTTTTTTTATTGTTCTTCATTTCGTTTTCTTAGTTTTCTTATTTAGTTACTGTTAGTATTAATGTATAGTTCACAGCAAATTAATGTTTTTACGAATTGTAGTATGTGTAAGTCACAAATCCTCACCAAAAACACTACCAACACCTGCTCACTCTGTAAACAACAATTCCACATAACCTGCACACCTGATACCTTGTCTATGTCGGGGGAACCCTGGTGCTGTAATGAATGTAAAAGTCCCCTTACTCCCAACTCGGGCACTCCCTGCTTTAAGGAAGATAAAGGGCTGATCTCCCTAACAATCCCATCTTCTATACCTAATGTAAACCCCACATCACATAAACCAAACAAGCTGGTCCTATTCGATACTGATGAAACTAATAGACCACTCTTGAATGATAAAGACCTCGACCCTGATACAAATTTCTTCCCTCACCTTCTAAAAGAATGTAAATACTATAGTACAACAGAGCTAAGTAATAAATCCCAAATGAATTTGTCTTCCTTTGCAGTAATGCATATAAATTCTAGAAGTCTTTTGCCAAAAATAGATGAAATTAGTCACCTCTTAAACCAAATACCCACTTCTATCCTAGCGGTTACTGAGACATGGTTAACTGAGACTACTGCGAGCCCAAACCTTATTCCGGGCTACGACTTTGTATATGAAAACAGAAAGACGGGACGTGGTGGTGGCCTGGGGCTCTTTATTATGGAAGGGATTATATACTCGAAACTTAATATCTTAACTAATCATTCTACTTTTGAGTCTTTGTTCGTTAATATCAGTCAACCTAAAAATCCTGACATTTTAATCGGTGTCATCTACAGACCTCCTGGCCATAATCTGGAACTGTTTAACACTGAACTCGACTCACTTATGGATCACCTCACGTCTAGTACCTTTAAAAAAACGTATCTTAATCACAGGTGATTTTAATATCGATTTACTATCTACAGCTAACCATGCTCCTACTAACGACTTTCTCGAATCTATGACTGCTCACTACTTCCTTCCTTTAATCTTACAACCGACTAGAATTACTTCTACCTCAAGCACATTAATTGATAACATATTTACCAACTCTGTCAGTGAAATTATTGAATCTGCTATTCTAATGGCTGATATCTCTGACCACCTTCCCATCATAACCTGGATCCATAATAAACCTCACCAAATACTGAAGGGGGTGGAGTTGATATGGTTAGAGAAGTTAACCACGAAGCCACCTCTCATTTTAAAGACCTATTGACTAATATGGATTGGTCACTGATACAAAAATATTGCCTGCAAAATGATACGGACTCAGCTTATGACTCTCTCACTAAAATAATTGTTCATAATTACAACCTTGCTTTTCCTCTCAAGCCTAAAAAATTTCCAAAAGAAACTCCCTCCAGCATCCCTGGATGACTAAGGGCCTACTAAGATCAATAAGACGAAAGGAAAAATTATACATAGCCTACATAAAGAATCCTTCCAGAGAAAATAAGTTAAAATTTACAGAATATCGTAATAAATTCAAAACCATTCGCAATAACTTAGAAATAAATTACTACTCAAACGAATTTGCCAAATATACTAATGACATTAAAAAACATGGCGGGTAATTAAATCTTTAACCAGAACTGATAAAACTAGCACGGAACTAAAAGAGCTTAGACTTGATAATGGCTCTATAAATGATCCAGTGTCCATGGCTAATCACTTTAATTCTTACTTCACTGATCTGGCACATTCCCTTGCACTGAAGATCCCACAGGCCAGTCAGTCCTATAAAACCTTCTTGCCTCCTTCCTCACTTAAATCCTTTGCCACTATCCCTACCTCACCGTCGGAACTTGTCTCAATTAGTAAATCTCTTAAAGCTACTCACAGCTCAGGTTTAGATGAACTGGATCCCTATATTCTATCTCCATTAATGGATATTTTGGCTATTCCTCTGGCTGATATAATTAACTGCTCTCTTAGAAATGGTGAGGTACCGACTGATGTTAAAAAGGCCAAGGTACTGCCAATCCACAAAAGTGGTAATAATAATGTCATATCTAATTTTAGGCCTATTTCCATCTTACCTTACTTGTCGAAATTTTTTGAAAGAATTATGTATGATAGGCTTTCCTCGTTCATCAGCCACACTAATCTACTTTACCCTCTCCAACATGGATTCCAGCCAGGCCACTCTACTGCAATGTCCTTATTGGACATTCAAGATAAAATTTCTAAAGCTATGGACAATAATGAGTTCTCCATTGGAATATTCTTGGATCTTGCTAAAGCATTCGACACAGTCGACCACAAAATTCTCCTGGATAAATTAGAGCACTACGGTATTAGAGACGTTGCTCTAAAATGGTTCAAAAGCTACCTGACCAATCGCTCTCAACAGGTCTTATGTAACGGCTCCTTATCTACTCTGAATCTAATCCTATACGGTGTTCCTCAGGGAAGCATTCTGGGGCCACTCCTATTCTTAATCTACATCAATGATCTTCCCAATTCCTCTACTCTACTTCGTTATATCCTATTTGCAGATGACTCCAATGCATTCTTATCTCACACCTCTTATGAACAGTTGATCAGTCTGGCTAATAAGGAACTGGCTCTTGCAAGTGAATGGTTCAGGGCCAACAAACTCACCCTAAATCTCACTAAAACCAACTACATTATATTTAGATCCAGTAAAAAGATTATCCCGCTCTCTGAAAATAAACTCATAATTGACGATATGATAATTCCTCAGGTTGACTCTACTAAATTCCTTGGTGTCTTTGTCGATCAGCACTTGAAATGGAATGTACATACCCATGAAATATCGAAAAAAATTATGAAAAATATTGGTATAATAAGAAGAATTTCCCACTTACTCCCCCCTTAGTTTTGAAGAACCTATACTTTGCTCTAATTCAACCTTACCTAACGTATTGTAATTTCATCTGGTCCTCTACTTACCCAGCTCATCTAACTAAATTAAAACTATTGCAGAAAAAAGCCATACGAATCATAACCAAATCCCCATTCAATTCTCACACCAAACCACTTTTCTATGATCTTAAGATTTTAAATATTGACCAAATTAGATACGTGCAAACATGTGAATTTATGTACCAGTATGACAATAATCTCTTACCTGCTGCTTTTCTATCCTTTTTACTCCTGTCACGAAATCTATAGCTACTAGAAGTAATCGAACTTATATGTCTACATATGCTAGAACCAACACCCGTAAATTCACAATGCAGTACCAGGGTCCCCTCACTTGGAACAATTTACCTAGGGATATCCAAGGTGTTACTAATCTATCTTACTTCAAAAGACTTACTCGTACACACATACTAAATATTGCCACATGATCCCGTGCTCCTCTTCTCACAGTCCTTGCACTTGTACATGCATACTTATCTATCCAGTCTTACATTAATATGATTAGGCCCCTACTTAGCGGGACTCGTCCCTTCAGGTGCGCCTTTTGTTCCCTGATAATCTGTGTATATAAGTTTTTGTATTTATACTTTTGATTGCAGAAAATGCTTTTTCTTTACTGTTTTGTAAGTGTATTTGTCTTGTCTTGGGATCAATAAATGAATTGAATTGAATTGAATTGAATTGAGTTCCGCACTGTTGCTCGCTCACTTACTTCAGACTCCACCGCTACACTCATCCACTCTTTTATCACAGTCCGACTTGATTACTGTTGCTCACTCTATGTTGGCCTCCCTGCTGGTCGGTTGGGGTGCCTGAACCGGGTCCTGCGCTCTGCCGCACGCCTTTGCGGACGTATCCCCAAATTTGACCACGTCTCAGGTTATATGCTGGATGTGCTTCATTGGCTCCTCCTACTGCAGCGATTCTCGTATCGGATCATAGCTTTGGTCTAGCGGTCCTTGCTGGGCCTAGCCCCTGCCTATCTATGCGACCTTTGCTGCCCTACCTTGGGTGCTCCGGGTCGTCGCTCTCTCCGCTCTACTGAGCGGGACGTGCTCATGGTCCCTTTTGCCCGCACAGCTACTAAGCAGAATCGGGCCTTCTCAGTGGTTGGCCCCTCCCTTTGGAACGGGCTTCCTTTGTCGTTGCGCTTGCATCCCAGAATCCACTCTGAATCTTTCTATACTTGCCTCAAAACTGTCCTTTTCAGCCGTGCTGTGGTCGGGAGCGCTTCTGAGTAGTAACCTAGAAGGGGCGCTATATAAAACTTCGTAATGAATGAATGAATGAATAAAGGTAGAGATAACCCGTGCGAAGCCAGGTAAAAACGTCTAGTTCATAATAAATTAAACTGCGTTGAGTACTTTTCAGTGTTAATAAGCACCTTAAACGGATAGTTACCAGTCGCTCCTGGTATACATTGATCGATTTAATGGTCAGTTCTATGACGGAATTGATGCAGTCTGTGTATTATGTGTAATCCTCAGGATATTTAGGCCTTTAATCGATTATTATCACTTAAAGACTAGAGGCAATCAGGCATACATGCGCCACAATACATATTAGCACGGTGATACATGGTATTATAAATATATATATATATATATATATACATGCGTGTGTGTGTTTGTGTATGTGTGTGCGTTCGCGCGCGTGTGTGTGACCTTACCTGAAAAAGGGACCTAAGGTGGGTTCTAGTTTCTGAGTTACAGACCGTTTTAGATAGTCAGTCATGTTATTTTAATTATCTTCCGCGAGACTTCAGATTTGTTGTAAGTGTTAATAAGTGGTTCCTGGCATTAAATTGCAAAGTATTCTTGTGTTTTATGTGTCGTTTTATAGAGTACATATAGCAGAATGATTGTAGCATGGTGAAAAACTTTAAACAATTTCTTTGTGGTTGGCTTTTCTGAGTCCCATCGTGCTAAATCTTTAAACCTGATATTTTTTAAATGATGGTTTCATCTATTACACTCCTAAATTTTTAATAACTTCATCACACAATTTTTAATAGCTTCATCATTTATGGACCAAACTCAGTGCAGTTTCTTGTGTCTGAAAGCTCGTTTCAACCTGCATTTTAAGATACCAATAACTCCATATCTCACTTTAGGTCCATTTGTTGGCCCTGACATAGGGTCAGGTGCGACTTATGGCTGTTAACGGTGGACTGATGAAATGAGGATTTCTTAGATGGCGAAAACATCCGAGGAAGTGTATTGGAACATGGAAAGTCAACTGTTAGGTACCATCAAATCAAGAAACATGGAGACTGTGTTGAGAAAGAAATAATGCAGGGTACAACATCTGAATTGCAAGCATTTGAAAGACCAGGAACAACCTGTATTTAGAACATAAGGACTTGGAAGGAACTGTCTCCATTATGTGTCACATAATGGGGACAGCAAGGGAGATTAAAGAATGGAGTCTGAGATTAACGAATGGAGTCTGGGCTTAACGAATGGAGTCTGAGATTAACGAATGGAGTCTGAGATTAACGAATAGAGTCTGAGATTAACGAATGAAGTTTGAGATTAACGAATGGAGTCTGAGATTAACGAATGGAGTCTGAAATTAACGAATGGAGTCTGAGATTAACGAATGGAGTCTTAACTCTCCTTCCTGCACCTCGTTTCTAACCCCACTCCTCTTCACTTTCGACCGGTACTTAATAGTAACAACGACTGATCCGTCCAGAATTATGTAGCGTTTTTTGAGAGTTCCAAGGATGCCATGTAAAGTTGCCCAACTATTGACTCTTCAATCGCCCTGAAATGTATACATTGTACACAATCTGCAGAACCCTAAAACTGAAACTGCAATAGTCTTAAATTTGAAGCGGCTAGAAGCTAACTTGAAACGTCGCAAGATGTAGCGTGCGAATTGTGGAAGTTCAACTATAGGTATATTGGTATATTGCCAAAAAGGCACACATATTGGGCCAATTTGGAATTGCGTTGTGCTACTGGTGACATGACATGACCGCATACATGATGACACAAATTTCAAGTATACCATGACGTTATAGAATCTGACTTTCTTTTCATGGATAATTTCTAAGCTGGGGCTTTGCAACATCAATGGTTAAAATAATATTACTACGGTGATTGTTTGTATGCGTACATAGGCCATAGATATTATTATTATTATTATTATTATTATTATTATTATTATTATTATTATTATTATTATTATTATTATTATTATTATTATTATTATTATTATTATTATTATTATTATTATTATTATTAACAAGAGCACGGTGGTTTGCGAATTAGACACCGGCGCGATAGAAGTTGCTAGTTACAATTACCTTCGTTGACTTCGTTTTAAACATTGTTTGAACAAAAGTCAACTGAATTGTTCACTCCAAACTTGAGTATTGCAACCTTCTATAACCTCGACGCATCTCAAATTAGACGTCTAGGAACAACAGGGCCTACAGAATGCTTTTGCCCAAGTAGTCACCGAAACTCTCGAACGTCGTCACATAACCCCACTCGAATCAATTCCTTTGTTTGAAGTCAAACAGCGTATACACAATAAAATAGTATCTCTTAGAGACAGTGCCCTTCAAATCCCTCAACATTATCTAAAATAAAACACCTCGCAAGTAACTTGTTGAGGAAATGTTTTACAATAATGTATGCATTAGCCAGATATTCACTGGCTCTACTTGTTTTTCATTAAGCCTTTCTTTATCTTGGTCTAGAATCTGATCCTCTCTCGTTCTGCATGCGCTTCCTAATCTTCATTACGTCAGCACTTTGAATTGTCCATTCTTCTCTGTCGCCTATCACCAACGATTTATACCTGTATACCACAACGCAGTTTCCTCGGCTTTTCCTCTGTATTTATGAACTGGCACCGAAATCGACAAAACAACCCGATCAATCCCGCTGACTTGATTCGATATAACACCGGTGCATAAGCTGATCTCCCTGATCTCGCGGTTATTATGTGACGCTATTGATTTCTGAGATAATTAAATTTACATCTCCTAATCCCAGTCATTTCGATGCGATGGATAGTCCGGCCTGTCAGGTTGCCCACCGTTGGTCATCTAACTCTCGGTCTGCCTGCTTATCTAGGAACCTTCGTGCGTGTGTGTGTCTGTCTATATATAGAAATCATACAGCAATCTATCCTTAAGTCTGTATTGTTATCTGGACACATGTTTTCCACTCCAAATTGAAGTCTCTGCTCTTCCGAATTCCTACCATAATCAATCCGATCCTTCACCTTCCAATCTCTGCCTCCTCTCTCCGTTCTCTCTGGCAAGGGCATCGATCTCTGGGTAACCCCTCTGAAACGACGCTCAGCTGATGAATAAGCTGGTGCTCTGCGTTTAGTAGGCCTATTATAAGTAGCGCTTTAGAATTTGAAGTTTCCGATTACGATTACGATCTGTCTGCCTGACTGGGCCTAGAGTTGTTGAAGATGGGGTTGACAGCAGTGGAGAGATCGTGCCAAGACCGCCACTCCTCCGCCAGTGTAGATATTGGCGGGAAAGGATTGGGGAGCCTATGCATGCGGGACAACGTCCTAAGATGACTGGGGCAATGGCCACGGGGTATGAGTGTTTGCTTTCGATTCATTCTTGCCTGTCGGTCGCTCGCCCTGTGCTATAAATTATCATTATGAATGTATAAATAATAAGCGTAACTTTTGATTATTTGAACCGAATACTAAATGTGCAGGCTCTTTTGAGACCCATGCTTAAGTTCAGAAAATAAAATTTGCAGAATTTGTTATGTGATCTTGCACTTGCCCTTTGATGTTGATGTATGCACCACACCTTCACCGACCGCACAGACTCCAGCGCAGCTACAACCCGCAGCAACTTTCATATAATATTATTATAGAATATTATTAAAAAATATATCTTAAAATATATGGTCCATGTGGAAATATTGTCTTATGGGCTTCAGAATTTCGTTCAATATTTGAAGTTGTTGTTAGGGCAGCATTCTTTGGGCGCTACAGAAATCTCGAGATTACGATTGCAGTTATGATCAATACGGAAGTCCGGTTTTTTCCTAACAGTTGTCTATAGTTTAGGTGAGTTTATTGTTCTGGCTTGTTGTCCTTTTACAATAAGCTTAAAATTGCTTATTGTACAATACCAGATAGTGTGTCTTTGCCATATGTATGTATATATATATTATCTGGCACCTTAGTATGGAATAATATCTCTCTTGCTATTCGTTCTTCACATAATCTCCCTCTTAGTTAAGGAATTGATTTGACTGAAATTATATGAGTTTTGTCTGTATTGTTATTTTAGTAAAGATTGTATACTCTTTTATTAGTGTGACTTAGATTGGAGTAAACCTTGATATGTTTCTTCTCAGTTTGTTTGATTTTTAGCCCAAGGCTTACTCCAATCTAAGTATCGACTGACTGTCCATCTGTATTTGTTTACATGTATACTTTAACCTTATGTCCTCCTAACCTTGTGTTATTAAACGTTACGAGATAGTGACATATTATAATTAACTTGGATTCACATTAAATTATAATTATGCATGTCTCTGTAAGTTGGAGGTGACAGCTTCCAAAATTGGTTCCACGCGAATCAAGAAGTCTGGCCTCGGTATTCTGAATAACTTCTTACATACTTCTGACCATCTCCGAGGCATGAGACGTCTGTCACCGTTGGTATTACGCTTCAAACAGAAATTATTACAGAATGTCAGCATACAGCAATAACTATTCATATCCTGCGTATAAAAAGTTGACATATTTAAAAGCTGTCGAAGTTTCCGGATACTCGGCTCAAATGTAATCTTTAAACTGCACGAAAGGTGATCTTAACTGCTATTTATTCAAGTGAATTGATATTATGTAATTAAAAAGAAATTAACAGAATAGGTGAAACACATATCCAGGGAACCGGGGAAAGGAGGAGAAATAGAGGTTAGGGACAAACAGGGTAGGATTCTAAATGAAACAAAATGAAGTTAAAAACCGATGGAAGGAGTACGTGAAGGAACTCTACAGAAGTGAAAACTGCACGACAATCAGGGACTGGAGGAGGAGCAGGAGACACGATGGAGAAAGAAGGATATTGGCCGGGAGGTGCTGAGAGAGGATGTAAGAGCGGCCATTAAGGAACTGAAAAACAACAAAGCGGAAAGAATAGACAATATACCAGCAGAGATGCTCAAATGTCTAGAGGAAGGAGCCATGAAAAAATTAATGGATGTGCCAAGATATATACACAACGGGAGGAATTCTTGCAATCCATCATAATACCAATTAAAAAGAAGCCAAACGCAACAGCATGCGAGGATCACCGAATCATTAGCCTACTCACCCAAAAGTCATGATAAGAATACTAGAAAAGAGAGTGGAAGCAAAGACAGAGGCAGTCGAGGGGCTGGAGACAATCAATTTGGATTTAGATATGGCATGGGAACTAGGGGCGCAATGATAACACTAAGAGTACTAACAGAGAGAAATCTACCAGAATGGTAAGTATGTATACATATGATTCATGGATTATGAAAAAGCATTTGATAGAGTTGAGTGGAGAAGGCTATTACATACATTGAGGCGAATGAGAACAGATCGGAGAGACAGAAGATTGATAGAAAACTTGTAAATGGGGCATAAGATGCGAATAAGAATAGATGGAGCGTACTCGGAACCAGGAAATATGGGCAGAGGCGTGAGACAAGGATGTCCGCTATCACCGCTACTATTTAATATCTACATAGAAGAGCTTGTCAGAGAGGCAGTAGAGAACCTGGTGGCGGGAATAAAGGTCGGTGAAAGATGGATCAAGGTATTGAGATTTGCAGATGATCAGGCAATGCTGGCGAGAAGCCAGGAAGGTAATAATGGATAGAGTGAATACAATATCCACCAAATAAGGGATGAAAATTAACATAAAAAAGACAAAGGTTTTGAAGATAAATAATGGAGAGGAAACTGTAATCAGAATACAAATTGGAGGAAAGAAATAGAAAGAAATAGAACAGGTGAAAGAATTCTGCTATGAGTATGATCACGACAGATGCCAAATGTCACAGGATAATTAAAAGAAGGATGGCACTAGGAAAAGAGGCTTTCTAAAAAACGCGAGAACTACAGAGAGGAAAACAAAACAGGAATCTGAAGATAAAATGATAAAGACATTGAATGTGGTGCTGCAAGGAGCAGAGGCATGGACCATGAGAAAAGCGGACATTAGAAGACTAGAAGAGGCTTTCTAAATGTGGACATGGAGAAGAATGGAGAAAGTCAGCTAGAAAGGAACATAAAACAATTGAAGAAGTGTTGGAAGAATTGGAGAAGAAAGAGCCCTGATACATACAGTAAGAAAGAGACAAACAATGAATCCGACAAACGCTGAGAGGAGACTCACTACTAAGACCGGTCATCGAAGGAAAATGGAGGGGAAGAAGACAAGAGGAAGACCAAGACAGATGATGCTGGATTGGATGATGACAGATGGTTACAGAAAGCTGAAAGAAGAGGCCCAACATCAAGAGGAGTGGCGACGTCGGACATGTGAACCTGTCTAAGAAAACCAGAAGAAGATTGGCCCACATCGATATCAAAATCCTAATCAAAGTTAAAGGCGTTAATTAGCAATATAAAAAGAGAAGAAGTGGATTCCACCAGCGACTAATTCGTTAGACTTGTTCTGCCTCAAACGCTGTTCTTCGTCATCAACGCAAATGTGGCTAGAACGACACTCAGGAGCAGAAGAGACGAACTAAACGACGGTCGATGGCTGGCACTGGTCAACGTACTAATCGTCTGGACTCTGGCCAACAGCCAATCATAGGCCTCCTGGTTCTTTCGAACGTCTCGAAGATATGGGCCAACTTCGTCCAGACAACGCTTGTTGTACTTGTTGAGGAAATTTTTCTACAATATCAACACCGTACTTTAAAAACGTTATTCCTGAATAATTAATTAATGAACTTACAATTGAAAAACTTAAAAGACATCAACGAAGCACAAGAAAGAGTAGAGTAGCACATTTTTGTTTTATAGGCCTATTATACTAGTCGCCAAAGATGTCATTCGTCATGAATACACGCTGAATGCATTTTACTATGGTCACAGATCTTTTTCACACAAGGCAGTGATTCTAATAAGTAATAATTATAACGTTATTCCAATTCTTGTTATATACGACAGAGAGTAAACCATGATGTAGACAAGGAACGAAGACTGACCTGGCTAACAGTTAGAAGATCGTAGTCGATGAGCTTTGGTTCGAATGGAACCAGAGTTACTGGACGAAATCCAAGGAACTTCTTTCCATTGAAGCGATTCTAAAGAAACAATTATTGTTTATCACCACAAGAGCATAAAATAAAAGAAATATAGTCTAAACCATCAGATTTCTGTTATTAAATATACTCGCGTAATTGGTAGATAACGAAATCCTATAATTATCTACAAAGACCGTGCTAGCCCAAGATTTAAATTTCTGAATAAGCTAGCATCGGGAAGGGAACCGCGATCATCACGCTGACTATAATAGCACAGAGGCGCATGAGACGCAACATACGCACTCTTACCTTACTCTTAGTCTTACTCTTAGTTAGATGTCGTCGAGAAAACCCGAAATGCCTTGCGAATGCTCAATTTAGGAATCCGTGTTCCGTGTGACGATATGAAAAATCAGAAATGGCGGGGCAATTTTGCAACGGTAGCCACCACTTCGACATTTCAAATGTCTATATATATATATATATATATAGGCTATCGACATTTAAAGTAAATTGCGAGCCGAAAATAGTCACGTTGACCTACAAATTCGCGTAAGAACGTTTTGTAAAAAATTTCAAATCGCTAAAGCGTTCCGTTTCAGAACCTTTAGTGGGATGGACAAACAAAACAAAAAAAACGGAAGAACAAACTGTCATAATTATATATAAGATTACAGTGTGACTTATTATACAGAGGCTTTTTGAATGCAGATCAGAAACACCTTTTGTTTCAGTAATGATACACTCTAGCACTTACTGCTTAACGACATCTTATGGCTGCGATGCTGTTGACAGCGACTTTGCCATACTTCAAGAATATCATTATTAATAATATAAACGAAGAGAAATGTTTTTCTGTCTATCTGTCTGTCAGAAGCTGTTACGCTGTTTTCTGAACGTGTCATTCGCCAGGCGGCGACACGCGATCCACCGTCGGCGGTCAGTATCTGCCACGAGTGGCAGGGAGGGCATAGGCAGGGGAGGGAAGGAAAGGAAGGGGAGGGGTGCCTGACACGGAGGGGAGGAGAGGAGTAAACGATATGAAGGTAATTTTTACTCTATTAGAACGGGCAAACGTCTAATAATATCATAGAATAATCAAAATTACTACTAAAGCCTGTTACCAAAATAAAGGGCCTCGTCGTTTCAATTCCGAACACCATCCACCTCAGCCATCTGAGCTCTTTGGACCAATTTTTACTCGCCCGCCTACGTTGATAGGCGAGGGAATAAAAATTGGTCCAAGTTCAAGACCTGTGAATTAGTTGGTTCAAGATGTCATTGCTTTTGGACGCTGTATAAATCTCGAGATTACGATGACGAATACGAAAGGCCTCAAACGATGGTTGCCTCCAGTGGAAACGTATTGGAGAACTGAAGTCCGTTGGAGAATCAAGGTCAACAAATCAAATACATTGTACAAGATTTCGGTAATTTCGAAGGCGTGGCCTTTTCACATACCGGTAATTGAGAAAACATAATTAACTTAATATAATCTGTTTCGATGTTGCAACACATTATAAATTCCAACCGGTGTGTTGGCTTCGACCACTTGGACGAGCGTCTCCAGACGAATTCCATACTTGTTGTCTTCGTAATAGCCAGGCTCTGAAGTTCAAAATGCAGAAACTAGTACACAATCTTAGCAGTTTAGAGCATCATGTAATCCAGTAGAGACCTTTGCCATGATTTATCTATGTCGTTCTACGAGATGAAAAAAGCCTATTTCGAACTTTTTCAAGGACATAATTATAGAGACATATTTTTCGCGATCTGCAAAGGAAAAGCCTTTGCCTGACTCATTGTTTGCTTTGAGAATACTTTCAACTCGGTTATTCATTGCTAACTGCGAAATTTGGTATTTGAAATGTTCATGAAATGTTGATGGTGCATCCGTCTGATCATTTGCCAATCGGTCAACCAAATCGAAAAACGCATGTCTTTGGCAAATAAGACTATACAGTAGATGTCTTATTTTGTAAAAATTAGTTCTCACATCGATAACAAGTATTTGAAATTGTCTTCAGACAAGCTTAAACATTTTACTAAAATCCTTAAATTCATATAGGCCTACCGTCAGAGAAGAACATTCCTTCGTAGATCGGGGTCCATATCGAACTGAATCCTACGGTGATTCGACCTGGACCTAAGCATAAAATATTCGTACACATAAACTTCAAAGCGTGATGTCAAAATTTCGTTTTTTTCAGTTTTGACGGCAACAAGTCTCTGCACTTCCCCATCTGAAACATAAGTGAAAATATTAAAAGCGCAACTCCAAGAAAAAACTCCTCAGCAACGTTCCCGACCAAACAGGGAGGCCCACAATGACGGAAAAAGGAGGACTGATTAGCTTACTTCTGATTTTAAAAGGAAGACTATTCCAAGATGCAGGTTCAACAATGTCTGTGCTGGGTACTGGACGACATAGCCCGTGGGATATTAAAGATGCCATGTACAGCCGATCGGAGTGACCTATGACCACGAATACATGAGGCAGAGATACGCCAGGATCTGAGATAGGATGGGACAGTTTCTATTAGGTAATTTCGCAAAAGAGCTAGAACTTTATACTCAATGCGTTGAGGTATAGGTAACAAGCGCAGAGTGTCTCCTGTGTAGATGGAGATAATGGCCAAATTTTGGGATGCCACCGATTAGATGAGCAGATGGATTTAGAACAGACTGCAATTTCGAGATAAAAGAGAAGCTCAATCCGGTTAAAAAGCTTTGCCAAAGTCAATTCCAGAGGAAACAAATGCATGGATCAGTGAAGAGGAAGCTTTTCTGGTAAGCGATCGTCGCACAGTGCGAATCTGACGAAGCTCTTGATCAAGGATAATGCCCAAATCTCTCACAGAGATGAAGAGAATGTGACATCTGGAAAAGATCGAAATGAGATGACTCTTATCAGAATTCAACCGAAGACGGTTTGAAGACATCGATCGAGCAGCTGAATTCTCCGACGCATGTGCAACCGAATCAACCAGGACAGCAGGTCCAGCAACCGGGACATGGACATAAACCATACCTATGTCCTTGCATCAGTATGCTGATGACATGGTGTCACCAGCATACTGATGCAAGGCAACCCATTTTCGAGAATGATATTACCTATAGATCAGCGGTAAAATAATACAGGGGCTGAGACAGAGCCCTGACGTACACGAATCAAAGAGTATGAGGGTTCAGGCAGAGCGCATTGGCCCAAATGGTGATAACTGTGAGCGAGCTGAGATGAAAGAATGGATCCATCAAAGCGGAGACAAAGAGGCTGACCAGACCGCTCGACAATTACAATGTCATACCACTGCCGAAGTGGATCAGCACTTTACTAATTCATCACATGTCCTTCCTCTATAGGTCTCAACTGACTAGAGAACACAAACACACTTTCAAACAACAAATGACAACGCTTTACTTTCGAAGCAGCTAATAGGTTTATGAGCAGATGTCTTGAAACAAATGCTCTGAAAGAATGATGGAAATAGTAAAGGCGTCATATGAATTCGTTCAGAATAGTTGTTTTTGCAAATTCCGCAGATATATATTTTTATATATACACACACGCACACAGAGTTTGTGATGAGAAGAGTAAGATGGCTTTTAGTTGTCCATACCTTCGTGAACGCTAAGACAATATCCGATTCCGTGACCGGTTCCGTGGTTGTAATCCCAACCATTCTTCCAGAGAGGAGCTCTTGCAATGGCATCGAAATCGCTTCCTAGATTGTGCCAACAAACAGCAATTATCAGCTGTGGCATCGTCCCAGCAGCAGCAGCCTATCATACGTAGGCCATCATTCAATCACATGCATCATATAACATCTGCCTTAGATGGAGGCCCTTTTCACCCATTTCGACCTTAAAGGTAAAATTATTATGCCTACTTCTTTCTTCCCCAAAGGGCTGTTATGGGTTGGGGTGTATTGTCCGAATGTAACAATTGCGTCATCTAAATAAAATAGATTAGCAAAAATGACCACAGAAGAAAAATCTTTAACCAGCGTGGACACAGATGGATGATATGAGTGTGGCAAGGTCATCGTAGAAGTCTCCCATTGGAGCAATGTCACGCTTAATGCAACCAAGTGTGTCAGCGCATATACACGTTTCAGACAAGGCCAGGATGTCCACATCCATTCGTTCATCGCAAAGGTGTCACTAAATACTGGAAGTAAACCTTATCTTGCCTTAGATTTGACTTGGCGCCTGTGATTAAACTGGTTTCAGCGATTGGCATACATGTAGTTGGACCTGAAGCAATCGGGCGATAACGCCATACGGATAAGGAAGACGTAGACGACGTAAGACCTACCGTAAAGACCTTCTGGCCAAATCGTTTCAGCAAGATCGATACTTCCCATCAGAACTCTTGTATACGCCTCCTAAAAGAAAAAGAAAAATAATTTCATATGTGTCCTAGCACGAAACCTTTAATTTGGTCAGATTGTAGGAACACTTTGAAGATGCAGTGGATTGGAAGGCAACAATCTTATATGTAGGCCTATGTTTCTCCAGCTTTATATACCTTTCAGAACTGAAGAACGCGCTGAATTGTTCAAAATCCTTATTTATCGAAAATTTGCTTATCAAGCGTCGAGAACAGACTTGCCATGCAGTAGCCCTCAATAGCCGAGGCTGTGACAACGAAGTCGCAAACGAAGCATATCAGTGGCTGTTCTGATGAGTCCATATTTTTATCGTTTACTGTTAAAGTTGATAATATTGATAATATTACGACTAGGCAGAATGGTTTATTGGTATCCATCACTGAAGTTGCGCATATCAGTGCTGAATCTAACCCAATCTGATATGATATTATATAATATCTTAATCTAGTCTATAGTACAGCTTAGGCCAAATCAATCTAATCCAATCCAGTCTAGACCAATATCTCCTAGTCAAATATAATCTAATCTAATCTAAACAGGGGGATGGAAGTAGTATAGAGCATTCGTGCTTCTAACCTTTACTATTGCGCTAGGTGTACCGTAGTGTAGTGTTCTCGTGACGTCTGTTGTACCATCGCTACAACAATTCACGAAACATAAAGTCATTTCAGAAACTACTAAATGCGTACAATAACATCGGGAAAGTAGTGGAACTAAAAGAGTTACATTACAATAATCAAGGTAGATTGTTTCTTACCAATAACCGTATAAATAAATAAATGTAGCAAATGAATTAAAAAAATACTGGTCTCATATGCATAAAAGCTTTTGAATAGGCCACTATCACCTTTAAGGAACCTTTCAGAAGTGCCTCATTTGGGGCTACCTAACAGATCTAAACTGGTGCATCTCAAGATACGGTAGGACGTTCGGACCAAATAGCTGTGTTTGGTGTGAAAGCGCAAATGGTGTCACCGTCTCTAGAACTTTGAATAGACCTATATCTCTATGGCTAATGGGGATCGTATTATGGTTTAGCGATGACCAGTAAAGACGCTAAATATAGTTGAATATGAAAGTGGACGATGTTTTACTTACAGATATTGTCCGCCAGAGTCGAGCAGATAGACTTCCTCAGTGTTGATAGGGCTGTTTGTATCGTTGCTCGATCGATCTGGCATGTAGTGGATGATGGATGCGTGCTTTCCAACGGCAGATATCGTATCGAAACTAAGACCTCTGTAATTTGGATATTGGCTGGAAAACATACAAGGAAACAGGTACAGTGACGATTAAGACTTAAGAATAAATCAGATCAGTTGTTCTGAAATGATGTCAACACATTTCTAATATAAACTAATGTCTTTGACGGCGCCGTTTTAAGAAAACTAAGATACGCTGAGCTGAAAGAGAAGTGCCGTAAGTTTAGTTCGATATGATATTGGAATTTATATAAAGCCCAGAATTGGACAGTGATTTCGATGCGTTGGACCATTTTGTCACTGATAGCGCGTCTGAGCCATTACAATAGCCTAGCCACAGCTCCTTTAGCGATAATTTTTAAGAAAACATTCCTTTTTCTCATCACCAGCGTCTTGCAACAGGCACAACAAAGTCCTGTGCAATGCTTCCTGTTTCTGCATAATAATTTTCAAAGCAGTATTAGCCCTATTGAGTTTATAGCTGCTGTCCTAGCACAGAAAGTGAATTGCTCGTTAGTAAATATAAATTATAAATTACATTAAAAAATGTAAAGATACAATTAAAGATAATGTTTTAAAACAATAGTGTTTTACGAATTAGTTTATAATATATTCATAACTTCTTTTTGGAATATAAACTGAATCACTTGTGAACAATCTAAACCTAATTCATACCTTCTTTTCTCCTGCAGTTTATCGGCGGCCGTGCATTCCGTCCATTCTCTACCAGCGGCAATCTAAATTTGAATTGTAATAGAAAGAGAAATAGACAGAGACTGAGACAGAGAGAGAGAGACAAAGAGAAAGAGAGAGAGAGAACTCACTGAGGCTGAGTCATGTCACACTTCCTCATCGGATGTTCCAAGAAGGCAGAGGTGCTCCAGCAGAACACATACATTATGTCTTATGTGTTCTGTGCATAAAAATCAAATTAGCATAATCAAGGTGTGAGGAGACAAGGGAACAGGTTATAGTTTGTGACACATTCTTAGTTGCAGCCGACCTGATGTGACGTATTGCTCAGATGTGATAGATACAAGATTTACAAAAGTTTGTTATGTGTGGTCGCAATGCGAGCTCACTGTCCGGGGTTAAGTTCTCTGCCCTTATAAGGGGCAGGAATGAGATGAGTCAAGTGGCCTTCCTCTCCGGACAACTATCCTTCGTTTATTATTCAAACTGACATTAACGCAGTATGATTACAAGTTAAGGTATGAACGGATGATCAAAACTGTATGATAGCCATGCAAATCACCCATCTGTCCTACTGCCTACGTGTATTTTACCATCGCCACCTGGCGAATGGAAGGCTGAGTCGACCTTTGAAAGAGTAACGGGAAGCGATCCCGCCTACTCAATGCTGATCTTCTGCTCTTTGTGCCATAGTGTTTCCAATCGCCTAAGCACTCCTCCTCTACGGATGAGCAACTACGCCGTGACTTGAGGTAGATTCGAACCTGCAACCCTCCAGTTACAAGGCACAGAACATACCGCTACGCTGCTGCTGTTGTTGTTGTTGTTGTCGTCGTCGTCGTCGTTGTTGTTGTTCTTGTTATTATTATTATTATCATTATTATTATTATTATTATTATTATTATTATTATTATTATTATTATTATTATTATTATTATTATTATTATTATTATTACGCCTATAATTATGGCTATGAAGTTCAGAATCAGAGTTGAATCGCCCTCGACTATTGAGTCACTCTCACTGTGAAGCCACGAATTGTTTAACTTTATAATTATTGACATAAGAACTTTTGGGTAAAAAATAATCTAATTTGAAAGTCTACTTGAACTTCAACACAAAAAGCGATATACGCCTATACGTCAATGAAAAGTATCAAGACAGTTAACCCTAGTGAGATGGAAATTCATCATTTACTAATTATCAGAACTAACCTCCTTTTCTAGAAAGGCCAAGAACTCGATTAATGCCGCCGAGTCTCTCATCTACTCAAATAAAATAAATACACAAGACACAAATTAAACGAAAAACTGAGCTTTGTAATCCTACTACTGGCTTTTTCAGCATTGCGAATTCTGCTAGCAACCAGGTGCGTGAGAATTGAGAATTGCGCTACGACAAAACTCATAGGAATCCATAATCCGTTAATTTTAATTTTTATATTATATACAGCAAGAGCGGGACAAAGGAGAAAAGTTTATGGCTGTTGTTGAATCGCTATCATAGTTTTTGCATATATTTGGGTTTTATGCTCAACATCACTTTATACCAGATCCTTACGCAAAGAGTAGACTGCTTAATGCTTGTTTTCAATGAAGGTTCAGCGCAAGATGATAGACCTATTCTGACATCATGCAATACGCTGGTGTTTTACTTGATTTTAGCCAAATGTGAAACATAATGCTGTTAGTTGGTTGATGAATTGTTAGTTCATGTTGCCATTCATTAGGAAGAATTGGCATAATTTTACACAAACGGACGCTATTGGTCAAAGCTAAAATGGGATAAATGGTCTTTTCAACATTTTAACGGCGAGAGTGCACTACAAGTGAAACCGAAGCAACGCGTCGTTAAAGTGTTAAATGAGCTAAATAAAGATTGATTGCATTAAATTACTCAGTTTTTTTTTAGATTACTGTGTAGGTCATTATCGTCATAACTATATAGGCCTATTTCCGCGCCATGTCAATTTGCATTCTGAACTCACAATGCATTCGGCAAACTTCACTTTCTCCACTGAGTTTTTGATGGCCTTCATGAGAGCAATAGGCGAACGAAGCACCAGTCTCTTAACCTGCATTTCAATCGAGAACAAAACATCCATGAGTTAAACTTTAAACACTTTAAGCTAACCTACGAAGGACCTATAATTATGTCCAGTCGACAGCCTTTGTAAACATAACACCAAGTTTGCATTTCATGAAGAAAAGTTGATTTGAGCAGATTGAAAATGTAAAGTTCTTTCCTATCTCTACTCTAATATATGCTTGTTGTCTGGCCTGTGCAATATGCATCTCTAAAACGATGTTATGTCCTCTGCACGGTGACCCACCCAAACCTTCCGAATTCAACACCGTCCATCAATCAATAGCGCATTCCGAAACACCTTGGTTCTTAGTGTGCAAAATCACATAGCCTACAGTAGTCCTACAGCTATAAAATTTTAAAATATAGCACTGCAAGTTAAAATTGTACCATTACAAAATATAGCTTTTCAAGTGGTACAAATACAATATAATGGCCTTGGAATGGTAAAATTGTAGAATTACAAAGTGTAGCGTTGCAAATGGTCAACCTGTAAATTTTTGAATTGTAAGATTGTCAAATGTCATCTTGTAACATTCCAATTGGTGCACTTGTAACATTACAATTGGAAATATTGCGAATTGTAGGCCTATATTTGTAAAACAGTCATAACACCGCAAATTGAAGAATTGAATATTCTAAAATTGCAAATTGAAGAATTGCGACTGAAAATAGTTTGAAACTGCAAACAGTAAAATTGTAAATGGAGAATTAGCAACTGCAAATGGTAAAATTGCAAATGTAAAAATTGTAGATAGTAGATTGGCAATGGTAAAATTGTAAAACTGAAAATGATGAAACTGCAATAACTAAAATTATATTGAATGTCGAAAAATTGTAAACTGCAATGTTTAAATTGGAAATGGTAACCTGCAAATGGTAAAATTACAATATTGGAAATGATGACATATCAAATCGTAAAATTGCAAATAGTTAGGCTTTAATTGATAACATTGCAAATGTTTAACTTGTAAAACTGCAAATAAGAGACAGTAAAGTTGCAAAAAGTAAAAAAAAATGGTAATTTTGGTACTGGTCAAATTATAAATGGCAAATTGTAAAAGTTCAAACGGTAAATTTGCAAATGGCAAATTTTGAAAATGATAAGATTGTAAACTGGAAAAGTTAAAATTGTTAACGGAGTGGCTGGTAAATTGTATAAGCACACGTTAAGATTGTAAATGCATTGGGATTTGTCAACTGTGAAGGGGTCTTTGACGGAGCTTTGGCTCAGCCATCTACCAATGTTTCGATCTCTCTGGCTGTTAACTTGACGCAAATTTTGAAACATGAATGGAATCTGACATTGCATAACATTTTCTAACTGAATTCGTTGCATCTATTCCTATCATCTTTCCGCAATGTTTCACTGTTTGCACCCAACTTTCTACCGTTCTCTCTGTTTATCTTAGCACAGTTACGCTGTTTTATAATTAAACTGTCCTGCATTTCCATAATATAAGACGGAGGTCGCTTACTAACCCCGGCAGCGGAATAGGTGGCGTAATTTGCCGTCGTATCGAGCCAGACGCTGAGGTTTTGGTTAGCTAGGTTTTCGATGTGGGTCATTATGTCATTGTAGTCGAAAACCTGCACAACACAATCATAACACTTTGGCATTATTCACAAGATTAACTACATGTAGGCCTACGCGTGTATGCATGTAGCGCTTTTTGAAGGTCCCTGTGCAGGTTCCTATGTATGTGTGCGCAACTTATGTTTCTATAGGAACAAAGGACAGGAGGAAGCAAGTAAAAGAAACAAGGAATGGCATGCAGGTGGACGTAAGGAAAAGAGGACACGGAGGAAGACTAGAATGAGTCGAAGGAAGCGAGGTACTAGAAAGAATGAACGAACGAACGAACGAACGTAAAGATATAGCGAATTAACGTATGATTGAAGAAAAGAAAGTCAAAGTGCATTCGTACATTAATGCAGTTGAGTCCTGTGGTCCGACATTGTCCGTTGGCATGGATCTGCAGGTGGTCTTGAATTTCAGTCGAATTGATCATACTCAAGTGATTATTTAGGAACAATCTGAAACAAACATCTTACATTCTAAGTTTCTGTCATAAGTGTCAATGATTTTCGCTGCTTATTCTGCTCAAACGAAATACAAAGTCGTACATTGTTCTACCGGTATTGAATGCGGCGTAATGAGGGATGCACATTAACCCTAAAAGCTGTCGGTTATGCATTTAGACAGATTAATGGTGAGAGATTGTTGTCAAGCGCACATCTGGGAGATTAATCCGATAATTACTGGGCCTTTTGAAAAGCTAATGCATGAAAAAAGAGAGAGTGTAGGGCAAAAGGAAGAAATAAGCATTTAAGACGAGATAATTAGAAATTTAAAGAACTTCAAAACTTGGTTTGCAAAGTCTGGTTGACTTAGAAACAATCTATAAAAGGTCAAACTTTCCTAAAAGCTTCATAAATTGCATTTTAAAAATGTTTAAATTTTTCTTAAACAGAGATCCTTCATAAAATTCTTGAAAAAGTCGTCAAATATTTTCATAGCAGGCTGTATGCCTGCCTGACCATTGGATCTTACACAGGCACCGTATCTGACATTGTATTTATTTGTGACTCAGCAACTGTGCATTGGCTGGTTCCCGTGACTTGGCTATGTGGGCGCTCAAAAATCTCGATATCATATTACGACGTGTAAACTTCTGTACCGACTCTGCAGGCATCTCCAACTGCCTCTCTACATACACCTTCCTATAATTATTTTTCGATAGGTAGATTTAGCCATTCTAGCATATACTGGATTAAGTCATAATGTTCTTTATAGTTACAGATCAGATAACAAGCTAATGTAGCCTAATTTTCAGCATCTGAAACCAAATACTTGAGCCTAGCATAGAAACACAATCGGAACTGACCTTGCTTCATTCGGAAGAACAATAGAATAGGCGAAGAAGAGAGACGACGTTTGGTCCATTCCACGCATGTTAAACAGCCCTACAGCAGAACATTCATTCGCATGATAAAATAGAACAGCATATTTATATGTCGCCTCTCGGACACATTTTCAAAGGACAACAATAGTTAAATGGATATAAAGACGACTAAGAGGCTTATTTAATAAGCAATCACGTTGGTTATAGATTCTCGTAAATCAGATCAGAGCTTGCTGTTTAAACTGCGGACAAACTCTGTAGAAAGAGAGAACATAAATAATAATGAACCATGCTAAGCTTTATATAGAGATTCCAACCGGAAGTTTACCCAGGATTACAGTATTGCCACAAATGCAAAGGAGAAAATTACTTGCATCTGCGCGGTTTCCAAAAAGAGTTTAGGTGATCCCATGTGATCTCAACTTCATAGCCACGCTGTTATTGTAATGTACAAGGAATAGTCCATGGTCGCTTGGAAGGAAAAGATCAGTTCCCAGAGGTTGTCACTTATTAGCTGCCCTGTGCGATCTCACCCTCCATATAGTGTATGCCAATCCAATACGTTAACTAAACATTATCCAGTATAGCTATGAACATTATCCATATCTATAATTAGTCTAGGCTACTTAATTATAACCATAAGTTACGCACTTTTGTCGCTGGCTGCGTTAATGGAGCAGCCAGTTTTGAATAAACGAAAATACAATACAATACTTTGGAGAGGTGTTGTTCGAAATCCAGTAGGTCAGGGCAAAACGGGAGGAATCTTATGGTGGGTAAATAGACATCGAAAAGATGAATTTTCTAAAGTTTAGACTTGAATTACTTAAAAGAACTGGAAGAGAGCAAAGAGCTATGCAATCGCCCTAAACCACCTTCAACCCAAAAACTCTCTCACAGAAAATCGTAGAATCCTAAATAATACAAGCGAAATTGTCGTAACTTTCTATCAACACAATATGTGGCGAATTCTTCGAAACCTTTACAAGTACGTGTAAGCTGCGATTGGCGCTATAAATATGTCCGCTATTGAGAGGTTAATAAAGACGCTCAGAAATGGACTTTGGCACGTGTACATGTTCCTGCGTGTTTTAAATGATACATGCATTGTATCAGAGCTTTGATCAGAGCGATCGTCTTTAGTTCTGAGCAGCAGATACAATAGAAGTCATTACCATAGATCAGACCAGCAGATATAATTAGATGCGCAGAAGAGAACTCGATGGCAATTGACTTACATGCAGATTCCTCTAAAATCGTGACACCCAATGCATCGGCATTTTGTTCGACCAATTTCTTTCGAACGTCTGACAACTTAGTCTGCCAAGGCACACCTAGAAGTACAATTTAGCAACGACACACATGTATATTCCTACACAAGAACATAAACACACAAATAAATACACACATTTTACTTGCTTAGTTATCCTCTTACTTATCCATCTATTTACCTATATTTTTAGCTACTTACTAACTTATTCGTAGACACACACCAGGTATATACATGCATGCATAGCCTACATATTACGCATACGGTGAACGTACTTTTTCGGTCGCTGGACTGTCCAGCTGCCTGGAGCAACCTTTTAGAACTCTCTCCCTGTGTCTGTGCCCTCTGCTCCATCGCTTGTGTCATTTCGTTCAAAGCTTAAAACTTACTTGCTTCAAATTGCTTATCCATCATAGGCTAATTCTCTGTTTCACGGACTGACCTTCTGGATATTGATCTGATTACGGATTGGTTTTGGTGTGCCATCGGTTGATACCTTGAGCATTAGACACCGGCTCAATAGAAGTTACTAATTACAATTAGCTATGTTCATATGCAGCACTTACTTCTCTACTACAATGATTTTTACTTATTTACTTATTAGCTATCTTTTTTGCCTATTTACTTACTTTGGACTGGAATAAATGAAAGAACGACTTAGTGAGAAATTCAAAAAATCAGAACAGAGTAATTTTGCTGTGGAAAACTCTGAGGAAGTTGATAAATGGGAAAGCCTTTGACTATTTTGAAAACGTTTCTTTCTTCTGACCTCAACGATCCATCCACGATCCATCTTTAACGATCCTCGTGATAAAAAATAAAATGTATACGTAAATGTAGAAATGCCATCAAAAGACAAGATAGATGCAGAACAAATGCCACATTCCGAAACCTACTCTGGAAGTCTTTTCACCTTTGGCTTCAGCCCAGAAAAACTCGACTGATTTCAATCGAATCCCATATAGTTTGCGAGATATAATTTACTGCAAGTTACCGGAGTTATAACTGACACAAGTAAAGAAACAAGAGCATGACAACATGAGGTGTGGACAGATGATTAGCGGCATACCTGCAAATTCAATCGTGTGAACGGTAAGCGGATTGTTAGGTCGAGGGGGTCGATTTGGGTCAGTCCAGATGATGTTCACAAGATCCTTGTCCATTTCGATGAGTGTAGCTTTGCCCAGAAGAGCCTTCTCATAGGACTGCCAGGTACCTGAGATATCAGAATGCGACAACATTTCAATATATGACACCAAGCCTTCTGGTAAAACTGATATTACGTTACAAATAGCATTACGCATCAACATTTCAGTATACGATACTACTGTAAGTTCTTTCGTCAGAACCCAGACTCTTAAAGGTCAGCATGCAATAATTATAATATTCAAATAAACGACACTAGGCCTGACGGAATCGTCCTGGGTGTCTACGAACAGCTTGTTACTCACATGATTCAGCGGGCGTCGCGTCATTGGATGTAGTACCGATGGTGATTAGCTACGTCACATGTGCCCAGATCGAATCCTTATGTGTTGTTGTGAGTACCCACATCTTCGTGCGTACTCTGTCATTATTTGTCATGGTGTTGGAGACCACCTTTTCCCATTTGTGACACGCTCGCTGCGTCACTTAGGAATGTTGGTGCGCCAGTGGGAAGCCTAGTCACTCTGTGATCGCCCATATAAAGAACGCCAGACATCATTCCATCGGTTAATGGCAGGTTGTCTTAGTCGATGGTGACCGCATTTAAGCAGCGTCCGTGTCCACCGTACAATGTAGGTGCCTCCGCACGATTGTTAATCAAAACGCTACGGCTGAAACACTTCCCAGCAAGATATCACCCGACGTGTGGACGCGATGAAGGCATCAGTGCCTTACTGCCCTCCTCCTCTTCCTTCTCCGCGTTGTTGGCCCGTTTCCACTGCACCGCATTTGCCACCTTAGCTCTACGCCGCCGCCTTCATCCTTCTTCTGGTGCAATACCCAGCCATGAAGATTACTCGCATCTAGATCCAATTATTGCCACCTTTGTCCTGAGCTGTGGCTCGGGTTACGTGACGATGACACAGCGACACCTGTCGAGGCTACCGCTCCGTCGCCCTCTAAGCAAACCGTGCTCTGTCAATAGCATCCGCGTCTTTTGAATCCGACCTCAAATGTGGGAGGCGGCTCGGTCGGGCCTCAAACCGAGCTGTGCCTGTTTTGACATGCAATGAGAAACCATATGCTAGAGTGTGGTGTGAAGGCCGTAATGAGACTAGTGTCGCCTCTGTTACCCATAAAGGGGTGACGGATGGCGTCAAGCCCTATTTGACATCTACTACTTCTTGTATGATGACCATGTGCCTTGGTTATCATAGTTGAAACACACCTGAATATGTTGCACTTAGTTTTTTCATAGGTAAGCATGATAAAATGCGGTATTTTGATATAAGATGCTATCCCTGAGACACAAACGACATCACGCGCATATAGGTAAACGTCGGTTTATGTATACAACACTGCTCCAACAAAGAGTCAAGAGTTTCGACATAGCCTAAACGGAACGCTTTGTCAATATTTAACAGTGATTTTCTTCTCTGTCCGTCTAGTTGTCTGTCTGTCCATCAGTCTATAGCCTTTTTGCCATCGTACCTGTCTCTGTCACAAGGCTGTGGACGACTAAAGCTTAGTATGTATTACTAATCATGCATGAAAAATTCATTTGTTTGCTTCGGTTCATTAACGCACCTTCTGCGCATGATCACATGCAAAGTTCGACCGTACGTTACAGCAGAAAATAGCGTACGCGTACGGTACGTAATTTACTAAAAATAATAGCGTACGCGTACGGTACGTTCGTATTCCGTACGTATGAGCAGCCTTTAATATTAGTTGCTTCTCGTGACGTCACATTTTGTCTCCTCATTTTCTCGTCGTTTTTTTCTCGTCGTTATTACGTCACTTTACAGTTCTTATTTGTAGTTCCGTTTCAGCGAAGAGGTAAATTATTATTTTGTTTTTATTTTGTATAATTTGATTATTTTATCTACAGAAATAAAACAGGCTGACGGATTCATATTTTTCTTGCATGGGTTAGTAGTACTTAGTACGGCCGCGTGGCAAGAACGCACATGGCGAGTGCAGGCTGCGCCTTGTAGAGGAATAATACACGATGTTGGCCGCAGTCAATGTGTTAAGGCACTTGAAAATTAGCGGAGTTGTTGCAATTTAGGTTTCGTGTCTGCAGTGTTGAAGTTTGGTGTCGTTGTTCTAACTTCCGCGGATGCATCATGCAATCTTATCATGTATAATAATAATAGTATATCATTTTAAGGGGTAATCATAATTTAATGTAAATTTCTGTAATTTATAAATATTTTCTATCTGATTTGTGTTATAACTAATAACTTAATAAGCATCTAAAAGAATTTTATTCTATGGATTTTCTCTATTTAATATTGTTGACATTACATAGAAATACACAATTCTTCACGGAATTGTTTTAAAACGTTTTCCATTCTTTAATTTGTAATTTTGTTATTCCTTGTTAATTCTATAATAAAAAAATATAAAAATTAGCGTACGCTATTTATTAATTTAGCCAAAAAATAGCGTACGCGTACGGTACGCATTTCAGCAGAAAAAATAGCGTACGTTCCGTACGTACGGTCGAACTTTGATCACATGAACATAGTCATGTAGACTGTTTTAATTTCACGGTGCAAGAGAATGAATACCAACTGATAGAAACGTAGTTTGGATAGGCTCCAACTCGTGCGTTATCTTGCAGGACATTGAGAAGCCACTCCTGTCCCGTTGGATAGCCAGGCTGACCTAGAAGAGAACAACATCAAACTACATTCTGTCGCTGGATTCAAGACTTTCCACACAAAATTAATATGACACAAATGTAGAAACAAACAAGTAGCGAATAGTATTGAACATCAAAAGCATGTAATGCACAGAACAGTCAAAGACGTACATAAGCTATATAGTCTCATTGTATAGGTCTAAACCCAAAAGTATCAATAGCGAGTGTTTCACTAAATCATGGTCCTGATTTTTCACCTTCATTTACACAAGGTATACGGAGTGTAGACACCTTTTAACTTTAGCTCTTGTAAGTGCCTTGCTTTTGTGTTAATGCAATACTATGCACAAAAGCCTTATACATCACAGACGTATTATGTCTAAATACTTAAAAGTAGGTGGATTGATGATCCCATTTAAGGAAAGAGAAGACATACAGATACAATTTACACATTTATACAGTTAGTAATCATAATCATCTTTCTAATTACAATTGCTCTCCGATGCAGCGTCCGCGCTGTAGTCGGGAGCGCCTCTGAGTAGAAATCTTGAAGGGCGCTATAACAAGTGCTCATACATACATACATACATACATACATACATACATACATACAATGTCATACATACATACATACATACATACATACATACATACATACATACATACATACATACATACATACATACATACATACATACATACATACATACATACATACATACATACATACATACATACATACATACATACATACATACATACATACATACCTACATACATTTATATCAACCCCTGTTCTTGACAAACTCTTTCTGCATAATATATGATGACTTCGAACATGAACGACCTTCCGAAGAAATACAAAAATTACTTCGGCCACATTATACTCAGTGAAAACTTTGTGCATAATCGAATTTCTTTTGACGAACCTCTAGCCTATTCCACCCGTACGACCGTCAGACCGTGACTATCGACTACCTTGGCTGTTCTTTCTGGAATCTAATTTCTAACCGTGACTCTAAAGCTGGATCCTTTCCTGCTCTGGATGTGGCTTTTACGAGTTACGCGTTTTAAGATAATGAACGATTACTTTGTTTCATTAGTATCCAGTTGCAATCCATCTGCATATCTGCTTGAAGGAAATATCTGCCGTCGGTCCAGAGAGCAGTTTGGTCCTTCGTTATAATAGCATAGCCTGGAAGAAAAACAACAGAGACCACGTTACCAAGATCCAAACAGACTGTAGCGACGGTTGATCACACTGAGAATAGGGGGAACGGACATTATTCCCCTGGACATAATCCTCCCGGACATAATCCCCCCAGGACAAAAGTCCCCGGACAAAATCCCCCAAGCTAGGACATAATCCCCCCCATGGCAGGCTACGATATAATCGTATAATATGTTTAAAGTTTATTATACTAGTCTGTCCAAAATTGTTACCAGCAGCTGCAAAATGTTGAAAATCATTGTTGGCCTAAATGGAATTTTGATTGTCTGATGAAACTGTTTCTAACTAAAACACAATTGTTTCAGTAAATAGAACTGAACGACATTAACACGTCTTAACTTTAAACCTAAATGACACTAACATGTCTTAACTTTAAGCCTAAATGACACTAACAAGTCTTAACTTTATAACTGAACAACCGATTGGCATTAACAAGTCTTAATTATCGAACTTAATGACACTAAAAAGTCTTAAGTTTAGGCCTACACCTGAATGACATAGCAAAACAAAAACAGAGGATTAAGGTTTATCAATGACATGCAGAAATAGGCTAATTGCACAGAGGGTGGATTTTGTCCGGGGGGATTATGTCCTACGCAAAATCGGGGGGATTTCGTCCGGAAGGGATTTTGTCCGGGGGGATTTTGTCCGGAGGGATTATGTCCGGGGGGGATTATGTCCAGGAGGGATAATGTCCTACACTCGAGAATAGTGTGTCTTGCGTGGTCTTTGGAGATGAGCGTTTATCGCAGTTCTGGTACTAGACATTATTATTATTTTACACTCTAAATAGTTATGTCTAGTTGCAGCATAAGCAGTGATGTTGAAGCAAGAACTATCTGAGATGACAGTCATGAATTTTGTTGGAAAGTGATCCTTCATATGATGACCTCATAGGATCGTATATCTCAGAAAATTATAGTGAATACACAATATTATTTTACAGTAATTTTACGATGTGTACGCAGAATTCGATGGAAGAGAATAATAATTCGCAGACAAAGGCTAACTAACCAATTTTTTGTTTGATTCTAGCAATATTTTTTTGCTTGTGATGATGAGGTGTTTTTTGTGTACTCACCAACGTTTGCCGTTTTAAGAATGTGATGCCTCCTGCAGCATTTTCATAACTAGAAGCACCCTGCTGTTTTATAAGGACTACTTCAGCCATTCAGTGAGACTTTCTCTTGATCTTTGATGCTATACTCAACCCTCTTTGATAATAATAATAATAATAATAATAATAATAGTAATAATAATAATAATAATAACAACGCGGTTGCCTTCCAGGGCACCATGTCGAGGTTGCCCGGCGCTGAGGAGCGACCAACTCAGCAACACTAAGCCTTACCGTGTTTTAACAATGACAATAATAATAATAATAATAATAATAATAATAATAATAATAATAATAATAATAATAATAATAATAATAATAATAATAATAATTTTAGCAACGTTCGTAAATCGATCCTTCATGTTTATGGAAGTATTTTAAAGTATTGTAATCGTACAAAGCGATGAGAGTGAGTGCGGCAACATAAAAGCGACAGCGCAGAAACGACATCGACCCATGAGGTGAAAATAATTAGACAGAGAAGATTATGAACTCAAAACCCAATGCATTGTATCTAGGCCATGGTAAAATGTTATATACTTATGCAGTTCCATTGATATATCCGCTACATGATTGTAGGCTATGTGGTGTTAAAATGTATAAATAGCTGGATTCAATACAAGATCTGCATTATATTTGAATTCATTTTACCTAAAGGTAAACACGTGCCACCATATTATTACATGGGTTGATTGGTGTCCATTTATGTCGCGCATGCGCAATGACGAGAATTTGGGAGAGGTCGGTGACTGGAAGTGATTGAGAGTGAAGAGTTGCAGCTGGTCATTATTAGAATAGCAGTTCTGCCGGTGGTTTTAATTACTTTGAAGATTTATCATTGAATTACTCGTTTTTATTTAACAATAACTGGAAACTCAAAGACAGTGGCGTGCAGATGTTTGAATTACGCTGCGATAGGTGACTGGGAGTCTATAGTGCGAGGTTCGATAGTTTTACAGCTTTGGATAAGTCGGATGACATCTTACAGTAAATTAAAATGTTTGAGTCCTGAGTGTGTAACCAGCGTATCTGGTCTAAGTGCCTCTTTACTAAACTTAGTCGATTGTAAATGTCATTGTACGGGCCATAAAGCCGTTTAAAATATCAAGCAGCTAAACAGAAGAAACGTGTAACAATGGTCTATTCCATTTAACGGACCAAACCAATAAATCTCGAATGATTCAATTGATTAATATTTTCATCAGGCCTTAATGTATGTGCACCCTGAAAGCCATTAAGTATTTACTAACCAGTAAATCTATTTTAGAGCTAATATAATTCAAGAAAATAGGTCACATATCTGCATGCTTATCTTCACGACAGTCATTCATCGGGACAGTCATGTACAGGAGACCTGTCGTGAAGTCACGATCAGGTCTTCAGAGAGTTCAAAGATTCAAATGATTGAAGTGCACAAACATTCTCAACATTAGAGCAGTCTTTGCCGTCAAGGGCGATGCATGGCTACAACTGGACTCTTATTTAATACCAGCAATGGAAGAAACCAGTAGTTCTTTGAGCCAACTCCGAGAGGCAGCCACGGGTATGAAGGGTAAACGCGACTTGGTTTTCTTGAACCGGGCAAATGAAGCAGATGTCCAGTCTCCTCGTCACGTGATCTCCACACCGAGGGATAGAAGTGTATAGCAGAAATCTAGAAACATCTTTCTGCCGTGTCAGAAATTTGAACCGACGAATTCTGCGTTTATAGCTCAGCACACTGACCACTGAACAACGCATACGATGCCTTCCTTCCTCTCATCCTACCTATCTTTCTTTTCTCTATAAATTAATTAATTAATTGATTAATTGACTCACTCATTCATTCATTCATTCGTTCATTCGTTAATTCATAGCACTAATCTAGATGTAGCCGATTTCCAATGGTAGCCTATATTATATGATCGACTGCTAACCTCACCTATGAATATTTTGAATATGTAATGTAGACACGTTTTCCATTGGCTTAAACGCTGCTCATGTTTCAAAGAATTGATCGGCTGACGTACTCTCTAACCAATGTGGTTGACCGGGACTAATAGCATTGAGTACTGATTAACATTGAATAGTATTCAGGTGACCCCTACCTGCTGAACCTGAGAATCCCGTCATGTATTGGAGGCGAGCATCCCAGGCGGATCCTTCGCTCTAAACAGCAAATGATGATCATCGATCATTTACGTGTAAATGAGTCTAATATCTATCGGCTGCTTAATCATTAAATCTCTATTAGGCTCGATTATTATTGACCAGCGGGCAACTCCATCTTGTCCTCTGCTCTGTATATTTTTTTGACTAACCTTTATAAAGAGTTACGTTACTCATAATTTATGTATCTTATCGTTTTACAAAAATCAAATCAAATCTCTACGGGATATAGTGGTTAAGTAAGCGGAGATACCTGAATAATTTAAATTTAAAGAAGATCAACTATAAGAAAGCATTTTCTTAAGACTCCATCCTCTGAAATATTTCATGATTTTGTATGCAGACCATCTTAGATTCAATGGTAGGAGCTACATCGTCTGCTTTTAGTTGCTATAAATCATCGATCCCATCGTTATATATAAATTATTCAAGACTTTTCAACTCTGCGATTCAACTTATAACAACCTTTATGAAGTTCTTTATGATCGTTGTATTGCTGGAGCCAAAACTTTCAAGTGAAGGCTTCAAATCTATGCTAGACGTCACCAGAAAATCATTCATCTCTCTGAAGAATTTTCTACCTAAACCTATGCATAATACAACTACTGGTTTAATGTGCGTTTTGGGGTTTTCTCTCGCTTTCCGGCTGTTCCTCTTATGTCTCAGCACCCGACATAATAGTGTAACCTGCGTTTAGTATCTCGTAGGGTTTAATAAACAAAGTAACTTATTTTAAAAAATAGCATGCAAGGAATTCAGTATGAGAAAACTCAAGGTCCCAAATCCATGTTGGAAGTAGAGGATGCGCTCATTTCTCCTCTACGACCTTTGGGTCTGTGTTCTGAGCCTCCCAAAGTCCTGTTTGTTCACAGGACCAGCGCCGTTTAATTCCCAGCATACCCCGCAAACTTTAAACCGAATTCTGCTGATTGGTGACCGAGAAACGTGAGCGTAAACAATATGTCCATTTTCGATACGCAGAATCTGCACAATAAATCATACGCGCGACAGAGCAAACGAGGTTCAAGGTCTGAGTAACCAATAATTGTATGCTAATTGTGTTAATTAAGGCAAGTACCTCGAGCTTTGGCTCGGAGATTAGAAACTGACGCTTTATGCTCTCTACATGCAAGCCACCTTTATGGATGCAAATTTGGCGGCGGCATAATGCAAACGCCACTACCACATAGACCTCTAGTTACTATAATGATAGCTCAGAGATGCAGATTTTAGTTTTATGTACGCAGAAACGGGAATCATGTGCCCTAGTTATGTTGAGCCTCTGTTCAGCGTCATATAAAACTGTGGTGGAAAATGTATGGCTCAAGACAAAAGGATAAACTATCCTCACTTTTAAGCTGTTATAACTTCACGATATTTATCGTGTCCGTGATTTAATATTATATAATGTAATTAAACAGTCAATTATATAGCGACGTTCAAGAGGTGAATGATACTATGAATCCTTTATTTGCTAGAATGTCTAATTATGCGTGAAATGAGAGTATAATATTGATGGTGTGCATTGTAAACTCACCCCGTGGTCATCTGATAATAGGACAAGGTAGGCGTCTAGAGGTGTTCCTCCGTTCAATGCTGGGTTGTTCATTGCGGTACGTAGATCTGCTATTCTTTCCGTGGTAGTGACGCGGTTTGAGGGCGGCGACTAAAGAAGACAACGTAAAGAGAATGTAAAGCAAAACAGTTTTCACGAGCACGTTTTGCGAAATTGGGCCTAGTACGTTTCCACTAGTGGCTCTACCCTGTAACTGAAGATAAGTGATGTCCTCATTTGATCAGAATCATAATTGTAATCGTGAACTTCACATTTATAAAGTGCTGCTCTAAATCTAACCACAGAGCGCCAGCTTATTAACGAGAGCTATATATGTTGCTTTAGTTTGGTAACCCGTCCAGAGATCGATGTCCAGTGGAGGTCGGAGTCCAGTTGCCAGAGAGTCCAGAGAGAGGCAGAGAGAGAGGCAATGGATGTGCAGGCCTATTAAATCAATGCCTCCCCTTGACAGACCCAGGTGAATGTAATGCGTTGAAAGAAGGGCAAGAGACCAAGGCCTGGAAAGAAACCTTTAATGGTGCCATGCACGACTGTTGTCTGCAGAATATTCACAGCCAACAAAATACGAGACATTGTGGCTGCGTGGGGTTCATACTAAGCTCCCCAGCTACAGAAACCAGGCTTACTTTAATATGTCAAAAGTCCTCGTATAAGGCTTACGACTATGAATAACACCAAAGAAACTATTCAACTAAGTAGGCAACTCGCTTGAAACCAGTTCCATCATTTGTTTGATAACAGCTACAAATTCACTGTTTCTGTCATCCGAAAACTGTCCTTTGGACGACTTCAAATTGTTCTCACGATCAATCCAAAAAAACGTCTCTACAAGTCCGTAATAGTGACTTATTTACTTCTCGCGTTACGTACTTCTGTGTTACCTCCAGCGTTACTTACTTTGGATGTAACCAGACCTCCGGTTTTACATCCGGTGGAATTTTGGGGTTTTACTTTATACCAGTATTTAGTCACTTTTAGCGACACTTACTTTCAATGTTGAATACATCCGAAATAACTAATTTTCAACTTTACTTCGTTTTCCAGTTTTACTCATTTAGATGTTACTTTCGGTGTTAATTTATTTGAGGTTCACTCAGTTCCGAAGTTAGTTACGTTTAGTAGCTCTTACATTCGATGTCAAATTCTTCCGGTCTTACTTAATTCTGATGTTAGTTGGTCTTGGTAGCCTAATACTTACTTGCGGTGTTTCTGGACAGAGCGATCGGTTATTTGGATTGATGTCAATGTATTGCCAAGCTGCTGCGCATTCGTCTAAAGCCAAGACTCCTAAAACACAAACAAAACGAATTCATCAGGTTTTCTTTAGGTTCAACTATGGCTCTGGAGCGATTTGCAAATTTTAGTGATTAGTCAGTGAGTCCATATTCCGGGGTAAGGAGAAATCACTGACATAGAATTTCTTCGTGTTTCTGTAAATAACGTTTGAAACCTATAGATTGTAATCAAATATGGCAACTTGCACGAGCTTCGATCTCTTCAATATCAAAACTTTTTACCATTGTGCCATCATCATTGTGCTTATACCACTGGTCCATTGTCATTATACCATTGTGCTTATACCACTGGTCCATTGTCATTATACCATTTTGCCAAACTTGAAATTGATTTTCCAATCCCTTAAAAAGATATTTGTAGTCCATTCTTATGATTTCCCAAACATAGACTGCAATGAAATTCAGTAGTAAAAAGTCGAAATGTTGGAGAAGTATTCAATTAAAGCTTTTCGATATAGATCAACTACTTGGAAGAGAGGTCTATGCAGAGCCGAATATACTATAAAACTAATACAGCTGAAGCTTCAGGGCCCAGGGCCTCAAGGCTCCGAAATCAGTACTAAACTGATGATGTCGTATTACAAAGATGACAGCGACCACAAATTAGTAAACGAGTGTCATCAATTCATAGAATATTTGATTCTCGGGAAATCCCAGAACACAGAAGAAAACACGCCATCTAAATTTCAATGCGCCGAAGTTCTTCAGCTTATTTGTGAGCAACACTTAATTGAAGTGTTCCCCAATTTTACTACTGCGCTTAAGCTGTACTTGACAATGACTATCACAAGCTGTAACGCAGAAAGCATTTTTTCAAAGCTATCCTTTATGAAGAACAATTTTCGGCCTACCATGACTGAAAAGCACTTAAATTCTTTATGCATATTGTGCATGGAAAGTGACATTGCAAGAAAGTCCATATGACGAAAAAGTACGTGAATATGTTGCTAGAAAAACCAGATTTTTTAAAATGTATGATGTAGGCTTAATAAAATATGTATTCTCATAAGTGTCTTCCGTGTCCAGTGTAGTGGTTGCAAAGGTAGGCCTATACACGGACTTAATCGCCCTGGACGTAACCCCGGAAATAATTTGACTGGCACATTTGAAGGAGCTCACAAAAGCGAAAAGCGCAGCTAGATAACACATTTGTAGAGGAAACTAACGTTATCAAATGTCTTGTTTTCTGTTATTAATTTTAATATATTAATATAGTAGGCCTATAAGCTAGTTAGAAATCTGACAGCACCTAAAAGCAGTCATAGGGAGACGCCAAAGCATCATATTTTGATAGTTAAAATATGAGACCAAGAGACAGACAGCTGAATAATAATGGAAGCGGAAGCTTATGGACTGGTTGTCATGGAAATTGTTACGATTAACCAATCTAAATTCATGGAACGCCCTATTTGAAAAAAAATAAAGTCGACAAGTAAGGCTCGGAAGTGAAAGTTAATGGAGGCCTGATTTTATTTAGTAGACCCCAACTTCATTAAAGCTAAACGAATTATTATGCATTCACATTATTTGTTGACGTAATGCTGTGGTCGGCACATCCTCCGGGAATAAGTTGCCTAACAAACTGCGACATGAACCCCTCAGCCTCTCTTTGCCTCTTGTCCGCAAACGCTTGAATACCATTCTGTTTGATTGTGGATTCATTGTTGTTAGGTCTGCAGCAGCGTCTACTAGTTCATTCATATATATATATATATATATATATATATATATATATATCAATATATATATATATATATATAGACTATGCATACACCCCTGGATGCAGAGTCTCTAGCAAAAAGAACACGCAGATAGGAAGGAATGTTATTCCACGTGATGGGCCCAAACACTGAGAAGGCACGACGTTGCATCTTTGAAGTGCGCACAAAGGGAACAACAAGTTCACCTTGAGATGCAGAACGAAGATTTCTGCGGGGAGACAAACCTGAGGTGAGGCGACAAAACTCACGCAGTAGGCTTGGGCGCTCCCTAACTGGCACCGCCAGACCAAAATCCTGAACTGAATGCCCTCGGAAACTGAAAGCCAGTTAAGCACGTCACGCATATAATGCGAGACATGGACGTATACGGTATACTCTTTAATAAATTGCAATTACAATCTATAATCTCGCACTTAGAAGCACGACGTGTCAGTCACGCAAGACGAAAGAAATTTAGAAAAGGCGTAGGCTACATCATTAGATCATTGTATTTGATGTGTATTCACAATGGCATGCTATGCAGAACATTGCACACCATCAGCTTTTAGTTCTTCAACAGATTACAGCAAGTAGACTATTTATTTCCTTTGGCCTTCGTACGTAAGCAAAGTATAAATAATTGTTCAACATGGCGTGCAAGAAGATAACTCCATGAAATATGCACATAGACTATGCATACACCCATGGATATACATTAAACGCCAGCTTATTCGTGCAGTTCTCGTGTAGTCGTAATCATTCAAACATATGCACGACTTATGCACCTGGAATATGCAAAAACTCAGGTAAATGCACTTGCTTGCAAGCTGGCTTGTGAAGATCGGAATCAAATGAATTATAATTATTATTCATCTTCATGATCACATGAAAACATGCTGTGTATAACTTGATAATGTCAGTCAAAGATGGTCAAAACGGTAGCTCATTGTGACGTGCGCTTGCTACACCAATACTTGTCTTGATTTAAATCTCAATTTAATTTTTGGAATGTTAAGTAAAGTTCGCATAAAGTAGCTGCTGCACTGCATAACTTAATTTTAAGCTACCATAATATCTTAAAGTGAAACTGTTTAAGTACAATTACAAAAAAATTATCAAATTCAAATTTGAAATTTCCTTCTTTTATTTTGGCGTCAAATTCAATCATTAAACTAATTTTTCAATGTCTGAGTTTGTTACTTGCGTAGGCTACTGAAAGGTTCGTAGACCATAGGCACAGTGCCTACAGTGCCTAATGGATAATACGGCCCTGGTGGAAACCCGATGAGTCAGAGAGATAGCTAGAAGTCAGAATACCAGGTATGATCAAATAAAAGGATAAGATAGAGATCGGAACGAGATGGAGATCGAGACCTTGGTATTCTGTTGGATCAGGAACTTCCTTTTGCACCTCACCTCAATCGCCTCAGTCGCGACTGCTTCTAACAACAGCGCCAGCTTCGCACTGTCGCTCGCTCTCTCTCAACTGGCGCTGCAACTATAGGCCTACTTGTGCATGCTTTCGTCACAGCTCGCCTCGACTATTGCTTACCGTATCCCTTTATTCTGGCTTACCATCTGGACGGTTGGCCTGCCTTGACCGTGTTCTGCGCTCTGCTGCGCGACTTACCGGCCAAATACACAAATTCAGCCACATGTCAAACTACATGCTGATGGTCCTACGCAGGCTCCCTGTCCGTCAGCGTATAGAGTACAGGGTCGCCTCTTTGGTATGGCGATGCCAGCTAGGCCTAGCTCCAACTTACCTACTTGACCTTTGTCGACCTGTGTCGGGTACTCGGAGTAGTCGCTCCCTGCCCTCTACGGGGAAGGGGGTGCTCTCAGTCCCGTTTGCCCGTACCTCTGTCATGCAAAGTCGCGCTTTTGCTGTGGTAGGTCCGGCGGTATGGAATGGCCTCCCTCTTGATTCGCGTCTATTCCCTAGGTCACTCACTAACACATTCTATAACCGCTTGAAAACTGTTCCTTTTGACCGTGCTTGAGTCGGTAGCACCTCAGTAGTTTCATTGAAGACGTGCTATATAAATACTTCAATGAATGAATGAGTGAATGAATGAATAAATGAATGAATGAATGAATGAATGAATGCTTGGAAAGCAACCTTCTGACACAGAATGGCGTCAGTTCTACATCTGCTCTTCAGACCAAATGCATTTCTGCTGAAATCATGGCGTATACATTATACTGTTTTAACATTTCCGAACCTTATAACGAAATACACAATATACCAGGTTTGATGCTTTGGTATCGGAAGACACAAATAGTTACTAGCTCTTTCAACCGGCTGCTGAACGATTCTGCAAGCGCATAATAAATATAATTGGAAATTTCAGGGAGTCACTCCTTTTCTCTTCGTTTGCCTTTCTAAAAGATTCGAACACCAATGTATTGAAAATTGATTAGTACATCGCAGGACTTGAAATTATACTTTCCTGCTTACCCAAAAATCAACTTTCTGTACTTCGTGGCAGCGGAACAAGTGTGTGAAGAACTTGTCCAGGTTAGTAACACGGAATCCACCCGGATGACTCGAACCTGCAATCGTTTGATTAGAGACGATGCTCACTACCAAATGGGTCGAATATTTGGATTATTCGCATGATATAATATGAATCGATCTACTCACCCAAAGCAGCGACGATTAACAGACTGGAGACGATTGACTTCATGTTGTCCACGGAAGAAGTTGTCTTCTTCCACCAACAGACTCCGAGATGCCACCGATAAACCGACTTTACCACAGAAAGACTCAATTTATATATAACTCTATTTCGTCTGCTCTGGTACTTCTTTCAACGGACCGAAGTACCATCTACGTACGAACCGACGTCGTTCTGTCTCTGATCGGATTCCGACAACAGCGAATATTATGACTGTTGTTTATAAGGCAGCGAAGTCTAAGTGGGCTAAGAGCAGAAGAGTATGCGGTGCAGAAAGAGTAGCGCAGAAGACAATCGATAAGGCTAGAACAGGTGGCCGGACATAGAGAGAGAGAGAGACAGACAGAGACAGAGACAGAGGGTGAAAGAGACAGATATAGATAAAAACAGAGAAGGAGATATCGTAATTCTTAGAGTTATCACTGAGACAGATGTTTCAGGACGCCGACTCCAAGGCCTTCGCCTCGGCTCCCTCCTCCTCCTCCTCCTCCTCCACCTCCTCCTTCTTCTTCTCCTCCATCTTCTGACGGATTAAGATCCAACCGTCGTAAGTCGTATGTATCGTCACAATCGTAAACGTCATTTAGTCGTTGACTCTGAAGAAGTAGCTCTTTCAGTTTATTTGGGGCGATCGCTCTTAAAGGCGGCATTCCGATCACTATACGATCGACGTTGATGAATCCGCTGTTCTATAGGGTCCGTACTTGCTTCAGGCAATTGAGATCAAGCGTGTAGCCTATCTATATTTATCGGCATAATTTTATATATATACCATAGTTAGACGATATATGCCGTAATTGTGGATGTACACACTGTACAGTATATATATATATATATATATATATATATATATATATATATGTAAAGCAGTGGTTATATAATAGTAGGATGTCTAGAAAAATCAAACTTGTTATATATCAATGTCCAAATGGTTAAACTTTCGTCTAGCTAAACTGACAATACCTGCCAAGTTACAGCTTAATCGAACATGTCTAATAAGTATCTCAAAGTTGTGTAAAATGTGAAAAAGGTTTATTCATTAAGAATTAATAACATAATAGCAGAGAAAAGTCCGTCCGTCGTTAAGTTAACATTACTGTTACACGAGTTTGCCGTAGGCGGTTCAGAAGCGCCATCTTTTCTTGCCAGAGGGCCGTGCTGCAATAGACGCATGGCGGGCTGAGGGTAGGAGAGAGGGACGCGTTAGGCGGATGAGTACCAGCCACTTCGCTTGCACAAGGGACAACGGCCGGGGACCAAGTGGAGTGTACAAGTAGACACTGACAGACAGATGCCACGCTTACACAAAACCAGAACATCATATAGGCGAGTGGAGGGGAGGTGGAAAGAACGGGGAGGAGAGAGTCGGAGGCAGAGGAGGAGAGGGGAGTGGAAGAGAGGGGATGTACGTTGTGAAAGTCATTTCAACCGTCTTAGGACGGGCAAAACGTCTTGTCTATAATAATGATTGTACAGGATTTATTTGCAACGTGAGAACGTAACCGGTACAGTAGTAAATGTTACTAAAGACAGCTTCAATATTGGACAAACGAATTTATGACTCATGACGAAATTGAAATCTCTTCTTGAAATATAAGTAGCTCTATATTATACAGTTTAAAGCTGACGGGGGCGGAGGAAATGTAGAATGACCTGCTTAACGCAAGGTCAAAAGAAACCCTTAATACAGTCTAATTCATTATACGACGATTCGCTTTAGCTGATACTGTATTTCATTATGGAAAGTTATTCGCTTGCATTTAATGCTCACCCGAGGTAGCCTAAATGTCCACTGTGCACTATACGACGATTTGCTCTAGGTGATACTGTATTTTCATATGGACATAGGCGTATTGAGGGGGGTTGTTTCGGGGTTCAGACTTCCTCGAAATAAGTTTCCGGAAATTTTTTTGTAGGCTTTTACATGCGAAATACAAAAACCCTTAACTTTTGCGACAATCTTCAATGGAAGCACCCCCCCCCCGAAATCTTATACTCCCTCCGAAATTTTTCATGGCTACGCCCATGATTATAGATTATTATTCGCTTGCATTTGATGCTCACCCGAGGTAGCCTAAATGTCCACTGTTCATTATACAACGATTCGTTCTGGGTGATACTGTATTTCATTATGGACTATTATTTGCTTGCATTTAGTGCTCATAGTGCTCACGAGCGCTGCTTCTAAGCCTAAATGTCCACTGTTCATTATACAACGATTCGCTCTAGGTGATACTGTATTTCATTATGGACTATTATTCGCTTGCATTTAATGCTCACCCGATGTAAATGTCCACTTCTAAGAACTTTGTTGCTCTTCGACAACTCATAAAATTTAAGTTTGCAACTGCTTAAGAAGTGACTGTTGTACGATCACAGGTCAAATTCTGTAGCAAAGGTCTATATAAGCTAGACTGAAAGTTCTATAGTGTCTTTACAAAATAGGTTGAAAATTCGACAGGGCTACAGCCGCTACACAGCCTGGGCCTAAAAGTTCAATAAGGTATACAGATGCTAGGCTAAAGGTTCTAAAGGGTCTAACTCTCGACCTAACCGACACCCACCTTAACAGCTACTCTGCCCCTCTGATCATCTGGAAACGGGACTCGGACCTCATTCGGACTACTCTCTCGGACAACCCCTCTGACTAGAAGCAGCGCTCGTGAATAAGCTGGTGCCCTGTGCTTGACTTTCTAGTGGCGCTTTAGAAGTTTGGAGATTACGATTACGATTATGCAGGTTACGCTGAAAATTTATATAGCTAATACAAGGTAGAGGTTGCTCGAGTAAGAACGGCTTCGCTAGGGGTCGGTCGAGGCTGGCGCAGCCAGTCTGAAGTCACCGTTAGAGGTCGCAAGATTTCTTTTGTTCCTCGGTATATTAAATCCGTCGCCAGGGAGCGCTCCGTTTCAAATAGATCACAGTTAGATAGGCAGAGGTATGGGAGGGGAACTGGAGATTGACATTTAAACCGTCGCATAAATTCAAATTTCCGTGTAAAGAAAGTGGGTAGGTGACGCTGCTGTGAAGTTTAAGCCGTCGCATAGATGCAAATTTGCGTGTAATGAAAATCGGTAGGCGGCGTTGCGACGAAGTTTAAACCATCGCGTAGATTCAAATTTCCGTTTAATTAAAGTCGGTAGGTGGCGCTGCTATCAACTTTAAACCGTCGCGTAGATTCAAATTGCCGTGTAATAAATTTGCGCTGCACGATAGTCTATTGCCAAGCATGGGTTCGCGACCTCTAACGGCTCACACGCATTATATATATATATATATATATATATATATATATATATATATATATATATATATATTAATTAATTCTAGTGACAGAGATCTAATAAATTGCGGTGAATCTACCTGTTCATTCATCTCTTTTGTTAAAGACAAGTTTACTTTAATATGTTCACTTTTCCAAGGAGCTGTTTGTCAATTAATTGGAGATTAAACTGTTGAAGGGATTGAGGAAAAGAAGTATTCAGTTCTCTTGAATATAGAATAGAACTTGAATTATTATCAGATGTATGATTATAATTAGGCCTGCAGTGATCCCGCATTATAGCCTATCCGCCGCTGGATGATCTTTGGCGCCAAGGATTTTTGATCCAACCTTGAGCGAGTTGCCCAGTCGACGGAAATGGAGAGACATTTTGTAGAGCAAGCCATTAAGGGCGTATACCCCTAGCGGCCCCACAAGACAACCTTAGTGCTTTTATGATTGCTTATTCTTTATTTCTGTACTTGAGCTTACGGGATTTTACGCAACGCCAGACGATCTCCTGTCTTAACTAGAGGCTTGCGGGGTTTTACTCCACGCCAGAGGCACAGCAGGTATTTGAGTTCCTGACGACTCATTGCTGACGACTATAAAGAGTCGATCGAAAGCGTTTTGAAGATGTGTAACGAGATCAGAGGAAATAATTTTTCGTGGGTTTTTTAGTTTTCAAGGGTTTCCATTGGACATAGTCGTATTTTTCTACATTTTAAGTGTTTAATGACAGAAATTCATTTTTTAGGGGGAGGTCGAACACGTAAAACTACCCCCAATATATTCCATGAACGAGGTCATGAAATTCCTTAGTGCTTAGCGACATCTTACGGCAGCCAGAGACGTTGATTTTGACCGTATGTTACAATCGTTTCAGTAAATGTCTGATTGTCATCCGCAAGACGTCATAAGCGTGATTCGTGTACTTGTATTCGTTTATTTCCACAATGCAACAGTCAAACCGCCGTAGGTGTAATGTCACATTTCACAGCAAGCCTATGTGCTATAACTTATAAGGTCCCCTTAACTTCTAGACCTTAGTTGCACTTCTGGCTGTGCAGCAGCCTAGAGGTCCTAGACTATGTAGACTTTACGGCTCTTTGCATTAGCAGGATCACTTATATTTATCAGTACTTTATTACGCCCGAAGGCAGAAACAAAACATACATGCACAAATCTGAACAAACATAAACTCAAACGCACAGACTGCGAAAATGTTCGTAAAGATCATTTATGCAACTAAAGTTACCGTTCAAGATGCCGACGAGTTCAGAGTCACAAAGAAAGTGCTCAACAACGTAACACCAGAAAATATCCTGGAGAAAATTAGATGTCGAATGAACTAGTCGCCTATAGAACATCATGCGACGTTTCTTAATAATGTGATGTAAGTCTAGTCTACCAAGGCCACAAATGAAGCCTTTAACAGATTCCCATTTATTAAAACCAAATAACTTTCTATAAACAGAGTTCCAACATGCATTCAGTTCATCTTCCTGTCTCACTGTGTATTTAACTACGGCTGAGGCGTAAGTTAATATAGGCAAGCAGTAGCTTTCTTGTAAAGATAGATGAACCAACTCATTAAGATCTTTGGCACGTGCATATATACAATTACAGGCAGAGAAAAAAGATCGTCTCACCGATTCCGTATTTATAACGTATTAAATGTCATTTCCCGCATTAACTCGTTTTCAATCTCAAAGCTGGCAGTTGGGGCCTACGAAGCAAGAATGCCTCTGTTGAATGCTGCATTGCTGCTGCTAGACTGTATATATATTGCCTTTGTGTCAAACATTTCAGCATACTCTGTATTTTGGTTCATGTATGACCGACTGCATAGTCTTTGGCTGAAAATATATCGATTAAAGACCTAAATATTCCGCGTATTAGGCTACACAGACTGTTTGCATCAATTCCGTCATAGAACTGACAATTAAGTCAATTAATGTGCGACAGTGAGATATCCGTTTAACGTGTTTATTACCACTGGAAAGCACTTAGTGAAGTTCAATTTATTACCAATCATCAATCGATTATAATAACCGTCCAGTCATTTCAAGTGTCTATTCACGTGGAAAGTAGAAAATAGAACGCGTCTGTAATTATCTTACCATAACATGCATACAGTACATACGTCTTATAATTATTTGGCTAGCACCATATTTCTCTCATTTGTTTAAATCTAAGTTAAACAGCGCCATTTTTAGAAAATATTCACAAGGTGCAAATATAAACGATTTCTCAATTTCATTATAAAAATACATTAATTAGCAATTGTCTTTGGCAAACATCAATATCCAAGTCTTAATCAAAGTTCAAGGCGTTAATTAACAATAATTGAGAAGAAGTGGATTCCACCATCGATTAATTCGTTAGACTGCCTCAAAAGTTCTTCTTCGTCGTCATCACCGCAAGTGTGGCTAGAACGACATTCAGAAGCAGAAGAGACGAACTAAAGACGGTCGATGGCTGGCGTTGCTCAACGTGCTAATCGATAGGCTGGACTCTGGCCACCAGCCAGTCATAGGCTTCCTGGTTCTTTCGAACGTCTCGAAGATATGGACCAACCTCGTCCAGACAACGCTGGTTGTACTTGTTGAGGGAATTTTTCTACAATATCAGCACTCAACTTTAGAAAACAATATTACTGAATAATAAATAAAATGACAATTTAAAAACTTAAAAAGACATTAACAAAGCACAAGGACGCATGGTAGAGTAGCATGCTTTTGTTTATAGGCTTATACTACGTCAGTTAGCGCCAAAGACGTAATTTATTATGAATACATGCTAAATGCACTTTACTATGGTCACAGATCTTTTCACACAAGACAGTGATTATAATTAAGTAATGCAGCGTTATTCAAACTCTTGTAATGTACAACAAAGAGTAAAGCATGATGTACACGCAAGAGATGAACTGACTGACCTGGCTAACAGTAAGAAGATCGTAGTCGATGAGCTTTGGTTCGAATGGAACTAGAGTTACTGGACGAAATCCAATGTACTTCTTACCATTAAAGTGATTCTACAGACACGAACAATTGCTGTATTAAACCAATCACAAGATCATATACAATAACAGAGATATAGCCTAATTTTCTGTTATTAGGCTATATATAATAGGCCTTCCATTCCAGCCCAATCCAACACATGCAAAACTCCCACTTACTCGAGTCCAACAAAATCCAACACTTACTGCACCATAGTCGGTTACGCAAGACAATCTACCTCAACTGTGTGATGCAGATGCGCGATTTGGTTGGACTCATGGCTAGACGTGACACTAGCTCGAAATTAAATGAGAACAATGACTACCATATGTAGCCTACCTGCAGACAGCAGAGATATTGTTACTTAAATATTAATTTTGTTTGGTGCCTCTTTGTAATTTAAGAAATCTGCATGAACTAGGAGTGTTGGGACTATCTATCAAAGTCACATCCATTATTATTATGTCAAGTGGCAACAGTTACGCTAGCAGGACGCAACCTAGTTATGTGTCGTGTTGATGTTGGTGCTATTTTATAGGATGGACTGTGAAGGCCAGCGGGTTAAGAGCAAAGACATTCAGTGTATCTGGCAAAACAGAATGAAAAGCTCTGCATGTTAAGCTTTGTGATCTTGACGACTATCGCTGGTGGTCATTCGAAAGATGCTAAAGACTCGTCCTCAGTGCACAAGTCATTATACAGCGCCTTTCATGAACGCAACCAACCATACTTCTAACATCAACAATGAAAAACTATACGGTATCATTCACTGTTTAACAACACCTTATTGCTGCCATGCTGTTGACAGCGGCGATACCATACTAATATTAAAGCACAGAAACTAACGCCGTTATCAGAATGCCTCAAAATGCCTCGATCGATGGATGGTCGCTTTCAGTGAAATCGTGTTTGAGAATCGTTGGAGAATTAAAGGTCAATAAATCAAATATGTGCACATTGTACAAGATTTCGTTAATTTTTCAGAGACGTGGTCCTTTCATGTAGACCTAATTGATTTGGTTTTCCTATCCTACAGTTAAGCCATTATAACTTCCAACCGTTGTGTTGGCTACCACCACTTGAAGGAGCGTCTCCAGACGAATTCCATAGACGTTGTCTTCGTAATAGCCAGGCTCTGAAGTTAAACATCCAGAAACTAGTACACAATCTTACCAATTTAGAGCATTATATAAAGCAGTGGAGCCGTTTGCCATGATTTATCTACGAGGTGAGAAATAGCTTATGTCGAATTTGTTTCTAGGACTTTGAGAAATTTATTTCTTGCGAGCTGCAAAGGCCTATGAAAAAGAAAAGAGACTCCCTCATAAGATAAAAAAACCTTTGCCTGACTATACATTACTTGGAGACTAGTTTCAACTTGGTTACTTATCAGTTACGATGAAATTCGGTACTTGAAAATGTTCATGAAATGTTGATCGGGATATCTGTCCGATCATTTTCCAATTGGTCAATCAAATCGAATGCAGCGAGTCTTAAGCAAGTAAGACTATATTATCTGACGTCTTGTTTCGTAAAAATTTAGTTCTGGTATCGAATAGCAAGTATTTGAATTTGTCTTCAGAAAAGCTGACACTCTTAGTGAAAATCCTTTAATTCACATGGGCCTACCGTCGGAGAAGAACATTCCTTCGTAGATCGGGCTCGCTTTCGAACTGAATCCCATGGTAATTGTCCCTGGTCCTAAACATAAAACATTCGTACACAGGCATTCACAGTGTTATTAGAAAATTATTCTATTAGTAACTTTTATCGCGCCTGTTTCTAATGCAAGTGGCAATTTCCGATGGCGCATCAAAACCAAGCGTCAATCAGATCAATATACAAAAGAGCAGTCAGAGAGAGAGACAGACAGACAGACAGAGACAGACAGACAGAGACAGACAGACAGAGACAGACAGAGAGACAGAGACAGACAGACAGACAGAGACAGACAGAGAGACAGAGAGACAGACAGAGACAGACAGAGACAGACAGAGACAGACAGAGACAGACAGAGACAGAGACAGACAGAGACAGACAGAGACAGACAGAAACAGACAGAGAGACAGAGACAGAGACAGAGACAGAGACAGAGACAGACAGACAGAGACAGAGACAGAAAAAGAGAGAGACAGAGAGAGAGAGACAGAGAGACAGAGAACACAGAGACAGAGAGACAGAGAGAGAGAGAGAGAGAGAGAGAGAGACAGAGAGAGACAGAGAGAGACAGAGAGAGAGAGACAGAGAGAGAGACAGAGAGACAGAGACAGACAGACAGACAGACAGAGAGAGACAGAGAGAGAGAGAGTTTTAATTTTGTGGCTGGTCAGAGTTTAAAGTTTAATAAACTATGAGCCATAATTGAAAACAAGCCTTTGTTGAACTGGAAGCTAATGCAACAATTTAAGCCAAGGGTTATAAGTTTATGTTTTGACGTATTAGTCATGGTTCCAACCGAACAGTTCTAAACTCTATGCAGCTTCAGCATTTTTAACTAATTGATAGCAATCAGAAGCGAGTTACAGTAATCAAGGCGAATAGAACGTAATGCTTTGCCATAGATATCTTTGAAGACATGACACACAATTCTGCGTATGTGACGAATGAACGAACATATATGACGACTAAGAAATACTATTTACATGGTGAGTGATACCAATCTACATGGTAGATTTGAAAACAGCGCAAGATTACCGCTTAAATTCACTGATTGAAAGCGTGACTAAGATAAGTATTAGACAAATCTACCAGCGCAGGACCAGAGATTTCAAACCAGAGCTTCAGGCAATGAAGAAGCGTGAGAATGATCCACAGTATCAACAGTAGCCGACAAATCAAGAAAATCAAGTGCTGCCACATTACCTCATCCATTGAGTATGTAGCCTATGTAAGCTACTGTGCGTTTGCTGGTATCAAATAAAGAATATTCTTACTCAAGACTTACTTACTTTAGCCGATTCTACTATTTTTTATCAGATATCTTGTTTCATATTATTGCTAGATATGACGTGTTAATTTAGCGATATTTTAGCTTAATATAGGCCTGCGACTCTGAACATAATAATAATAATTTTCGTTTATTGAATAAACCGCTTGACACACCATAACCAGGTACATGCAACAGTTCATGCCGTAAGGAAGAAAAACAAGGTAAGTTTGTTTGATCTTAATAGGTAGGGAAACTAATAGATGTGTTCGTATAGAACCATCGGGATGACATTTCTTTTGTCCTTAGTTGGTAAATTAAAGTCGTGCGGTCTCGGTCTGCTTGTACTGACGTCTGACCTTTGGAGGGAAGTATTCGACACAACATTTGCGAATAAAATCAACAATTAGCTCTAAAAATATGAAGTAAAACCTAAGAGTTGATGTAAGAGACGAAATTAGGAATTGTGCTGCCATTAGCCTAATTACGACGCCGGCAGAATATTTATAACGTAAATACTCAAGTAGCGAAAGGTAGTGAAGTAATAAAAGCGTCATACGCATTCGTACAGCATAGTCTTGTTTCTATTTCATGTGATGAGCAGGGTAAGATGTGTTTTAGTCGTCCATACCTTCGTGAACGCTGAGGAAATATCCGATTCCGTGACCAGTTCCGTGGTTGTAATCCCAACCATTCTTCCAGAGAGGAGCTCTTGCAATGGCATCGAAATCGCTTCCTAGATTGTGCCAACAAACAACTATTATTTGTCACTGCACCCTATCATAGGTCATCATTCATTCACTTGCATCATGTAATAGTCAGTAAGGGCAGAGATTCTTTTCATGCATTCTAACCATAAAGGTAATATTGTTGAGTCTAATTTTCCGGAGGGGCTGATAGCCTGGAAGAATTGTTCAGGAGAGTAACCATTAAGTCATTCGCATAAAATAGTTGATGCGTCTATCAAGGGATGACTCGATCAAACATTCTGAAATTTCACCAAATAAAAACTCAGACAACTCATCAGAACGTTTTATTAACTCGCAAGAACGATCGGCAGAACCTGAACGACGGAAAGTCGTCAGAGTTTCTGACGCCACAAAGTACAATCCTCCCTACTTAGGAGTTAAGGAGGTTCTTCTGGATCTGATGATCAGCGCCCTTCCCACTCTCAAAACTATAGTCGCAGGCAATGGCTGAAGACTAACAATAATTCTGCCACCATGATGGTGCCAAGTGTCAACTGTGGATGGGATGATGCTAGGCTCTGCGTATGTCTGGGAGTCCATCACTGGTGACTTTCAGTGGTTATCTGAGCGCTGTTTGCTTACAAATGAACCTGTTATTAAAGACCTTAACACCGTTCATGCTACCTGCTTAACCGATAAAGATTTGACGCCTGTTAATTAAGCTGGTTCCAGCGATTGGCATAGTTGAACCCTGAAGCAATCCGGAGATAGCGATTACGATATGCAGCACAAGAAGCCATGTGGATAAAGAAGACCTAGACCTACCGTAAAGACCTTCTGGCCAAATGGTTTCAGCAAGATCAATACTTCCCTTCAGAACCGTTGTATACGCCTCCTAAAACAAAAGTCACAATTATTTCAAATGGTTATGTGCATCAGAATTGCTACGAAACCTTTAGTTCGGTCATATTGTAGGAGGAGCACTTTGATAATATGGCTCATAAAAGATTAGTCTTGATTGTTGGTTGTTGCCCTGGCTACGGTCTTATCTGGTGTAGGTGCCCCATCGACCGATGCCGTTTGCATTAGACACCGGCGGCATAGCAGTTACTCATTACTAATATAAAATTGTTCAACACGAGACAATAGAATGAGCACGTTCATTGATGAAGCGTAGAGGATAGATCTACCACCTGCTTTCAATAATTGAGGCTACGAAAGTGAAGTCACTAACAGTGCATATTAGTGGCTGTTCCTAATCATGTGTGTTAGAGACACGGGTTCCTTTTCAGTCGTTCAGGAAAATAAACAAATACTAAAGCTTATACCGCTTAAGTAAGGGCTGTGTACTGGGATTTGACTGAAGTTGGCTTAAAGACCTGTGCTGAATTACACGTAGGCTAGTCCGACATGATCTGGTCTCAAATCTTAATCTAGTCTTGTCCAGCTTAGACCCCAGATTCCCAATCTAATCTAATCTAATCCAATCGAGACTAATATATCCCAATCTAATCTAATCTAATCTAATCTAATCTAATCTAATCTAATCTAATCTAAACAGATGAAATGAAGAATTGTGTTTTCGTGCTTTTAACCTTTTCTATTGCGCTAGGTGTACCGTAGTGTAGTGTTCTCGTGACGTCTGTTGTACCATCGCTACAACAATTCACGGAACATAAATCATTTCAGAAACTACTAAATGCGTACAATTATAACACTGGGAAAGTAGTGGAACCTGAAAGAGTTACATTACAGTAATCAAGGCAGATAGCTTCTTGCAAATAACCATGTGATGATGATGATGACAACATCTAAATTAATAGAAGTGGGAAATGAATTCTGAAAAGAACTGGTTTCATGCATCAAATTGGTTGTTCCTATGTTTTAGGGCATTTGTATAAGGAACCTTTAAGAAGTGCTCCATTTGGGGCTACCTACATGTAATAGGCCTAAACTGGTGCAGCACAAGATACGGAAGTACTTACGGACCAAAACAGCACCGTTTGGTGTTAAAGCGCAAATGATGCCACTGTCTCTAGAACTTTGAGTAGCGCTTTAGAAGTCTAACACACTGGCATAGAGAGCGAGAGGTACCGAGATCGAGTCCCGTAGGGTGGACATGTTTTGTAGGCTGCTATTAGCGCCGTGTATTGCAGACTGTCTGTTCTGTTTGTAGTTAAGATTTATGTCTTCTGTCATTAGTGTTCTTGTGAATTGTTAAATCGTCATAACATGTAAATGTACAGCACAGTGCGTTTGTCAGGTGCTTCATTACAGAATAAATATTATTATTATAATTATAATAATAATAATAATTATGATTATTATTATTATTATTATATTATTATTATTATTATTATTATTATTATTATTATTATTATTATTATTATTATTATTATATCTATTTGGCTAGTGGAGATCGTATTATGGTTTAGCGATGACCAGTAAAGACGGCATCATAGTTGAATATAAAAGTGGACGATGATTTACTTACAGATATTGTCCACCAGAATCGAGCAGATAGACCTGCTCAGTGTTGATAGGGCTGTTGGTATCGTTGCTCGATCGATCTGGCATGTAGTGAATGATGGATGCATGCGGTCCAACGGCAGAGATAGAATCGAAACTAATACCTCTGTAATTTGGATATGTACTGGAAACATACAAGGAAACAAACAAATAAGACATAAGAACGAATATGACCAGTTGCATAGTTCCATCTTAGCCATATAACAGATTTTTTAAACTGATTTTTCTTTGCTCGACTGGAAATCAGTGCAATGATTGCACTTACTGCCTCGGAATAATCTGCCTGCTTTCTACCAACTGCTCAAGTCCTTTCTGTTTGGCCGTGGCTGGGCTGGGAGCGCCTCTGAGTAGACTTCTTGAAGAGGCGCTATATAAATATCCGGAATGATTGAATGAATGAATATTCGTAATAATTTTTATGTTGACATTAAAAGGTGTTTGTTATGGCTCTCAATAGAGAATTTTGAACCATTTACTATCTGTGGTTGTGCAAATTAAATTTTCTTTTTGGAATGCCATTGAATATATAGTCGAAGCAGTTGAATCGAAAAAGAAACAAGAACAGGTACAAGTGAAACAAAAAGACTGTTTGCTGAATGTAAGATCTTATTCTACGAGTGTCCCATATGTTTAAGTGGCATTCACTCTCACAAAAGTATTTAATAAGAGAAGCATGTTTCTGGCGAACATCGCCGAAAACAGAAAAAATTTATGGAAAGCTAAGTTATTAGACTAAGACTCGTCAGAGTTGGGTGTCCTCAAAATCGAGGTGGTAGACTAGAGAGCTCTGAGAATGTTTCTGTCTCACTCTCTGTCTTTCTGTTTCTCTCAGGTATAGTGAACCGAATGAAGTGGTATATATGGTAGGAAACATGTGGAACGCCGCAGTCAAGACAATTGGCGTCGAATTGAGATGATTAAGTAGGTGGATACAAGTTAACCAGCTGAGAGGAGCAGAATCAGAAATGCCAGAACTGAGTAACTGTTCGTGGCGGTTAAAAAGTAGCTTATATCATAATCGACACTATATGTGACAGAAAGCACCAGGTTTCCCGCATCAATCTTTTCCGAAGCATAGCATCATAATCGGAAAAGTACCTTTAGCTGTAATTGTAAATAGACATACGTTTTTCGTATTCAGTGCCTTGCAGCAGGAACAGTAAAGTCTTCCATTGGACCGTCGTCTTTTTGGAAAATAAACTGAATCACTTGTGAAAGATCTAAACCTAATATTATTAATACCTTCTGATCTCCTGCAGTTTATCGGCGGCCGTGCATTCCGTCCATTCTCTGCCAGCCGCAATCTGAATTTAAACAAATTAAAAATTGAATTGTGCTACAGAAACAGACAGAGAGAGGCAGAGAGAGGCAGAGGCAGAGAAACAACAGAAAGAGACAGAATGTCATCGAAAGAGAAGGCTGCAACGGAGGTAGTTCGAGCGAGGAACAAAGTCTCTTTAGAACAAGTTCTTTGCCTTTGCTTAACAGACGAACTGTCGCCAACTCATCGTCGCCAACTCATGTCACATTTTCGTCATCGGATGTTTCAACATGCAGAGCTGCTCCAGCAGAACTCATGCATTATGTTCTATCTCGAACTACAAATCCGGGCATATGACGATGCAGTTCACAGCCAAAGCGCAATCGTCATCTACTACTGTACTACAGAGTCGCACTCAAGGTCAAGTTCACAAACCCGCAAATAAATTCAGACACATTCGAGCCATTTTGCCTATCGAGTGCTACTGTCGAGTGCTACTTAGCACGCCTTCCTCGTTTTACCCACTTTTCCACTTATATGGCTGAAGTGTTACACTGGCTCCCGATCACCTCACGTATCCAGTATAAAATTCACCTCCTGGTCCCCAAATCTGAACCTGGCCTTGCACCAATATTATCTCTCGGACTTTATGCGTAAGCCTCTCTCTGCAACATCTGCTCGGCCTTTACGCTCTAGTGGCCGTTTGGACCTCTTTGTCCTTCCCTCTTTGTCCCTCGTATTAGGTCTGCCTCAATTGGCTCAATGCCGGGCATTTGCTGTGACAGGTCCCTCCATTTGGAATGGTCTCCCCCACTTCTACGGGCTAAGCTCGTGTCTGGGATTTTTCACGCATCCTCTCCCTCTCTTACGGCGTTTCTTTTCCCTCGGGGTTTCCGCGCTGAAAGCGCCTCTGATAGTCTATGTTGCGAGAGGCGCTCTACACATTTTGAGATACGATAACATACTGTCCAATGAAGCTGCCGTCGTCAATCGTCCAGAAACATTGCCTCCTATATCGATGTTTGACCCACCTTCGAGGTATTTCCAATCTACAATTGTCGAATAGTCATTCGTGGATTCTTCAATTTTCACCTCGAGGCATTCTGCGCTGCAGATACCGTCCGACTCCACGACCTGCTTTAGCAATTAAGTCTGATGCAGCACATCTCAGAGTCAACGCACATCCTGGGTTATTGACAGGATATGGTCATCACCAACACAACTCTCTGTTCATGATATCCAAGTATAGTAGAAGCGGTACAAGACAAATTTGGTCAGTATACTGCATTTTTTGAACACGGATTGCCGCTTTGCACAGTTGTAGTTGGCACCTAATAGAACATTTTTAGAAGGGGAGGCATTCGAAATTTCCCTTAGAATTCAAGATGGCGGCTTTTTTCAAAATGGCCGACCTAAATTGAGATTTTTCAATATCTCGGCTTCTGGTTCACTTAGAATCATTATCTTGGTGTCTAAACATACACATTTAGGGGTAATGATTCCAATAGGGCCATCGAATCTTAGCCCCGGTCTCATCGGTCGGCCATTTTCCAAAATGGCCGACAAAAATTGAGATTTTCAATATCTCGGCTTCTAGTCAACTTAGAATCGTTATTTTGGTGTCTAAACATACACATTTAGGGGCAATGATTCCACTAGGGTCATCGCAGATTAGCTCCGGTCTCATCGGTCGGCCATTTTCCAAAATGGCCGACGAAAATTGAGATTTTTCAATATCTCGGCTTCTAGTTCACTTAGAATCGTTATCTTGGTGGCTAAACATACACATTTTGGGGCAATGATTCCATTGAAGCCATCACAGATTTGCTCCAGGTCTCATCGGTGACCGGTCGGCCATTTTCCAAAATGGCCTAAGGAAATTGAGATTTTTCAATATCTCGGCTTCTAGTTGACTAGTTCACGGTCCGCAAAGTGAGTCAAGAAACTGGTCAAACTGTCTCGGAATCAAGAAACGACTATATTATATTTTCAAAAGTCATAACGCAGCGTCGAACGGCGGTTTCCTCTTTGGGAGTGTCTGCTAACCAGTACACTGAAGATAGTCATGGCAAAGCTTCAGAGGCAATCTTTCATGTGGATAAAATATTTGAGACATCTGAGATGCTTTGCGAGAGATGCATTGCACCGCCTCTTGGGTAATCTGAACGACTCAACTGAAATACTTGCTAACTGCAGGCACGGTCTAAAGACAGACTTGTGTTATCTGCAGCTGCACTTACCAAATGCATCATCTGGTACCTCTCTGGGTGACCAGCTTGTGACGCTGGACCAGGAAATGAATTGCTCTCAGTATGTGAAGACAGTATGACGAAGATTATGTAACAGTAATCAAGTGCTCCGTCCTATCTTAATATGAAACTAAGCAATCAGTGTTATCTGTTCTTGGTCACACACCTCGTCACTCTGAAGCTCAAGCTTTCTCGTTGTCCCTTCGTTCAATACAACCACACAACCTCCTGCTTGAGCTTATCTGTATCGCCAGCGACTGAAGACGATTCTGATTGAGCATGGTCTTTGTTATCAGGTCTGGCGCATCCTGGACGGTTTGCATACGGAAGCGCCATATAAATGTACAATTGCGACAGGCCTGCTTGTCAATTACAGTGTAACTACACTGCAGAAGATGAAGAAGAATAAGAAGAGCAGCCCCTTAAGCTATCCCTGAGGCAGCCATGGGTATGAAGTGTTAGCGACTTCATTTTCTTAGCCTCGGCCTATGATGGCGGGTGGCCACTCCTCTCCCTCACCGTCTCATCTTCCCACCGACAGTGTACTGTCAGAGTACTCATCATAGCTGAGTTGGCTAGGGGTGCCCGTGGAACAGAAATCTCTAACAAAATTTTCTGCCCTGGCGGGGATTTGAACCCCCGACCTCTCGATTGACTGTCCAGTGCGCTAACCACTA